>PVKN010017889.1:0-17006 GCA_004027915.1 Capromys pilorides
GGAGGAGGAGGAACAGCAACAGCAGTGGCGACAGAAAGGAAATCCTTCTCGCTTACGTTGCACTCAGGCTCTCTGCCCCAGGCTGGGTGTAGCACTTACACGCGTAATCTCAGCAGTACTACAACCCATAATCCCAGTGGATCCTGGGTTAATCTCAAACTCTAGAAGCCCCCACCCCATGACTGCCTGAGGCTTTGGGGGGACAACTAGACATAAACCGTGACACAGCCAGGGCTGCTGCCTCTCCCTTTGCGCTTTGCTGTGTGCTCTCTGACGCCACCATGAGTGGCCGCTGTGTGCCATGTGCCATGCTGCCTTGGAGCCAGCTGAGTATGGACGGAAGCCTCCGCTGTGAGCTAAACGAAACTTTCCTTCCTTCATCCTGGATGTCAGGTATTTGTCCCAGCAACGAGAGCAGAGTGACTGGGACAGTGTCCTACCTACCGTCCGCAATTCCGAGGCTCCATTTTCTGCTTTATTAAACTAGCAGGACAGTTTTGATGCAGAATTTTCTCATTCTTCTCTTCGCCAGCTGAGCGTTTCCCTCCTGACTTGTTTCTGAAAGAGAAAATCTTTTTGTGGCAAATCACCAGTGAGACTTGAAGCCGTCACTGCGTTTGTGTGGTGGAAGATGTGCGCCTTCCTGGGCCTGAGGAACCTGAGCTAGAGGAGTCTGAAATCAACCAGGACCACGTGAGTCGTGGGCCACGGAGTCATGGTTACAGTGGATCCCACAAGAATGCTGTTGCCGGAGAGCTTTGTGTGCTTTGTGTGACCACAGTGTGGTTCTGAGTCTGGGCCAGGCACCAGGCCTGTGACGTAGCTGGTTCTCATCCGGAGTGAAGCTCAGAGGTCCTCCTTGAAATTCCAGCACGCTTCAGTTTACCAAGGTGGTCTCCTCTGCTCGTCACTGCAGGCTTGCAGTGGCCTTGGGCAATTAAAAAGATGAAATTTCAGATCTTTCCTGCATACGTGCACGTGCGCATACATACACATGCATGCACATGCATGCACGTACACGTGCACATGTGCACACACATACATACACACACATGCACATACACACGCACACATACACATGCACACACTCTACATCTTTAGATCTTCATCACCTGCTTTGCTACCAGACCCAAACTTCTACCCAAAACATAGCACCCAACCTGTGCCTTTAGTCCCATGTGTGTCCCCAGCCCATGTCTACCACCACCAGGGCAGCCCTGAAACCTGTCACGTGCATACCTGACCTTGGCCATTTGTGCGGGGCTTTGCGTCTGCGTGCACAGGATTCCTGTCTTGCTCTTGCTGTCACATCCATCCAGTCACCTTAGTGTGGCAGCCATCGTTACCCATAGCGCGTCTGCGGGCATCAGTGCCTTCGGTCTATGGACAAAGAAACCGGGGTGCTGGGCAGGAAGCGTGAGGCCTGGTCCATGCCCAGTGCATTTTCTAATGCAGCTTGGGCCCTCTAAGGTCCGGTGGCCTTCAGTGCTTCAGACAGTGGGGAATCCAGAAAACGAGCGTCCTAGAACACAGCTGCTGCCCCACGCCCTTCTCCTCAGAGCCACCACCTGGATGAGTTCTCCAGTCTGCTGGACGAGTTTCTGCTGAAGGTAAATACTTCAGCCAACAGCCGGGACCTCCCTGCTGTAGAGGAACCCAGGCCTGTGGAGTCCAGGCAGAGGGGGGTCCTGCAGTGTGAGTTTCTGGCTAAGGAGCTCCCAGGGCAGGACCCAGCAAAAGGACTCGTCTGCTGCTTCCTCAGAGATTCTTAGTAATTTTCTGAAGTTGTTTGAAACAGTTGCTGAGCTGAAATTGTGAGCTCTGTTTGCATAAATTTACTGTGTATGGGGCAACAGCTGCACCCGTCTGCCCAGACTGGGGGCCTGCTTTCTGGGTCTCTTGTGGTACAAGACTTCCTGCTTGACCTGACAACCTCGGAGCTGTCTGTCCCGTCATTTCTGACACAACTGGAGTCCAGAGAGACTGGGGAATAGGGACAGAAACTCCACGATCCCAGAAACTTAAAAATCCTCTGAGGTTAAGACCAGCCAGACAGCTCAGTGGATTAAAGCACCTACTTAGGCAGACGCAGGGGATGGGGTTCGATCCCCAGCGTGCTGTGTGGACCCCACCCCTGGGGCGCAATGAGATGTTGACTAAAACTGGGCATGGTGGTGTGTGCGCCTGTAATCCTAGTACTTGGGAGGCTAGAAACAGGAGGAGCACTGTGAGACAGATCTGTGTAGTGAGGCCCTGTAGACCCTGTACTAAATACGTTAAAATATTCTCTGAGGTCTGGACAGGAACCATCGATCCCACGAACGGCTGCCAAGCGGAGGCCGGCACTGCGCCTCCCCAGGAGCACAGAGAGCCAGGTGGCAGCACAGTCACGGCGCAGGGCTTGGAGGAACGGACTAAGGAGCAGAGAGAAGCCAGGGAGTCTCCCCACTCCAAAGCCACAGATTTGAGGGGTCAGCAGGGACAAAGGACAGAGTATGCTGAAGTCGTGTTGGAAAGAGCTGCCTGTGGGTGAGGCCTCCACAGAGCCCTTGCTGTCGCAAAGAGAGCGGCCCAGGTGTCGATCCACCCTGCGGGACCCAGGCTGCTCTGAGGAGAGCGCAGATCCGGCAGTGGCATCTGGAGAGCCGCCTGCAGGGGCAACAGGCCGAGCAACGGCACCACCAGAGTTCACTGAACAACTGGGGAAACCGTGCAGCCCAAGCGCCCAGCGCCTTTGCACAGACCTTTCCACAGCGGAGCCAGGGGAAGAGCTTCGGAGGTGGGGGTGGGGTTGCAAAACAAGCAGTGGAACCAGGCAGTCGAGAGGCTGGGGCGGGAGGGCTGCTGTGAGTTCGAGACAAGGCTGAGCTACAGAGTGAGATCAAGGCCAGCCTGAACCGCACAGGGAGACCCTGTCTTAAAAAGACAAAGAAAAGCAAGGTAGTCCTTCAAACTGGACAAAAATATCCCACATCACTGAGTTTGATACCAAAAATCTAAATAAAATATTATCACATAGAATCTATAAGCTGATTAAAAGAATAGTATCTCAGGGCTGGCCAAATAGCTCAGCAGATTAAAGTGCCTGCAAGCAGGCCCAGGGGCCCAGGGTTCGATCCCCAGACCTGCCGTCATGCCAGCCCTGCCCCTGGGGTGTGCTGAGATGGCAATTGAGACTAGGCATGGTGGTGCGTGCCTGTAATCCCAGCTCTTGGGAGGCTGTAAACAGACGGATCACTAGGAGTCCAATCTAGTAGTGAGACCCTGGACACCCTGTACACTCTCCCTTAAAAAAAAAAAAATATATATATATATATATGTATATATATATATATATATATATATATATATATATATATATATAATCTCATAATCGTGTTTTAAATCAAGACTAGAAATGTTTGACATTGGGCCCGGGAGATAGCTAAGTAGAACAAGTGCTTGCCTGGCAAGCACAGTATCCTGAGTTCAATCCTCAGTACCGCAAAAAAAAAAAACTTGGTATTAAAAGGACATTAAGCCAGGCATGGTGGCGCACACCTGTAATCCCAGCACTTGGGAGGCTGAGGCAGGAGGACCAGTGTGAGTCTGAGACCAGCCTGGGCTACAAAGTGAGCTCAAGCCCAGCCTGAACTACATAGCAAGACCCTGTCTCAAAAAAAACCTTTTTTTTAAAGCTAGTACTACAGCTACTGATATAATATTTAAACATTCTTACTGAGGCTAAGTCAAAAGAAAAATGGTCAACTTCAAAATCCACAGGCTTAGGGCCAATGAGAGAGCTCAGGGGTCTAAGCGGGGACTTGGGTTCAATCCTTAGCATCATGTGCTGTGCTGGCCATAACCACGGGCACGCTGAGTCAGACACTGAGACCAGACACAGTGGTGCACGCCTGTAATCCCAGCACTTTGGAGGCTGAAAACAGGAAGATCACTATGAGTCTGAGCTATATATAGTGAGATCCTGTACCAAATACAAGGGGGAAAAATCCATAGGCTTTTGAATGTTTGGTTTTCATTCATTCATTGTTTTTGGAGTTTTTTTCTTCTTTCTTGTGCTGGGGTTTGAACCCAGGGCCTCCGGCAGCCCAGGGCCAGGGGGGTCTTTAAATGTCCGTCTGCCCGTATGACAGACTGGACACCATTCCCCAGCTCTGGTTGCAGCGGCTGCTGAGGCACCTGACCTGCCAGCTCACTGTCCCTGCCTCTGAGGTCCGAGTGACCACACACCACTGTGATCCCTCCTGCCGAAAGCACAGCCCTTCCGGGTGGCCGCTCTGTGAAGTGTTGTCAGTTCCCCAGGCACCTCTGTGGCCAGGCCCAGGCCTTTGCTTCGGCTCCCTGGGCTTCTGTGCTGGAGCGCCCCACTCCCGCAGCCGCCTTAGCTGCCCTGCTGGTGCACCCGGTGCTGGCACGGGCAGGGCCAGCTGCATGTGGCAGAACAGAGCCCCTTTGTGCAGTGGAACCGAGAAAACAGCCTATTTGAGTTTCCTAACATGGGCTGTGTGTTTTCTCATCTTAGCCATCAATAATTAAGATTTGTATCTTCATCAATGAGCACTGGGGCGCGGGGCCATCTGTGGCCACCTGCGCCTGTCACGTGGCCTTCTGCACCTGCGAGTGACTCCTGGCTGCCGGTTGCTGAGGAGCCAGATAGTGCCTTCTGTGGGCCCCTGCAGGAAGCGCCCCGCCCGCTTCCGCACGTGGCCCAGGTCACCCCAAGGGACGCCCTGCCATGCAGAAGCCAGCCATGCCTGTATCTGCGTGCAACACACAGATGCTGAGAGCATGTGGGCTGTGACGCAGTACTCTAGGAGGCTGAGGCAGGAAGATCGCAAGTTTTAACCTTGACTGGGCAACCCAAGATATAATAAAGCCACGTCTCAAAAAAAATTGTAAGTAGGTTACGACGCACCGCAGCAAGCCCAGCCCCCGCGCCACAATCACAAAGGCCGTACGGAGAGCAGAGGGTTTCTGCTCCGTGGCTCCCTTCCACTTTCTGGTGAGCTCTGACAAGCAGGGACAGCTGCCCTGCCCCCAAAAGAGCCCCTGAGCTCTGGGGTCGCCGGTCCTGCGCAGCCGGGGCTGCATCAGCACTGAGCACCCGCCCCGCAGAGCGGGGGGCCTCAGCACATTCGGGGAGTGGGTGTGGGAGAGGCTCCTTGCACCTCACCCAGGGCGCTGCGCTCAGATTTGGGTTGCGGACTTTAACTCCGCAAAGCGCTGCTCAGGGCCCCCCGGAAACCAAGCAGCTGGAAGGCGAGCAGGAACGCTTGGCCCCGCAAAACCCAGTCGGGGTTTAGGCAGCGTCTGACTACCTACAGGGGGTTTCCAGGAGTCCCGGGTTGGGTGGGGGAGGTAGCCGGGGATATGTTTTGGTGTAAGTGTCTGCTTGGCAAGTGCAAGGTCTTGAGTTCAATCCCTGGTAACGGAAAAAAAAAGTGACTAGGCGCACATTGTCCCTGGCGGTGCGAGGCGTCTGAACCGCCGAGCTAGCTGGAATTCTGGGGGGTTGGGTGGGGGGCAGGCTGCCTGTCAAGCAATGTAGTGTCTGTGCCCTTCAGTTCTCCTCTCCCCAAAGGGGCACCAGGCTGGGCCTGAGGGGTGCCAGGAGCAGCCCAGAGTCAGCGTCCACAGACCCTCCACATGCTCTGTGGGACGGGAAAAACTGGGTTTTCAGGTGCTCTCCCTCCTCAAGTCCTTCGCGGGAGCGCCAGGAGATCCCACATGCGCATCACAGACCCGGATGTGAACTGCACTCAACCAGAGGACGTAGGAGAGTATGGTGGGGCTCCCCAGTAATACCAGGGTTCGGGAGGCTGAGACTGGGGCAGGGAGATCGTTATGAGTTCAGTGCCACCCTGGGCTACCAAGTGAGCTCGAGTCCAGCCTGAACTGCATAGTGAGGCTCTGTCTCAAAAAGAACAAAATAAATAACAAATTACATATATATATATATATATATTTGTTTGTTTTTATAAAAGAATCAGAAGATTCTGGAAAACAGGAATCTCAGAATGACGGTCAGAAGTCTGGTGGTGCCTTGGGTCTGCGTCTCCCTGTGGAACGGAGAGAAGGCATTAATGGCGGGCCATGGCGCTGCGAGGAGGAGCCGGTGGGGGAAGGGCACGGATGTATCTACTCTCTTTCCCCAGGTCGCTCAGGACGCACTGGTTCCTGGGTCGGACATGACAGATTGACTTCCGGCCCCAGCTCCCTGCCTGGCCCCCGCTGGCTGGCGGAGTTCTGTCTCCTCCAGTTTGTCTTCCATGGGGCCCAGAGTTCAGTCAGTGTTTAATAAGTTGATTAATGGATGATGTGGATGGCTCAAAAGAGGCCAGATTATCAGCGAGCTGAGACAAGGAATTAATAGGCATCGTGAGCTAAAGGACTCTGGGAGCTCTGTTTAATGTTTTTGTAAGTTTGGTATTCTTTCCCAGTGAAAAGCTTTTTAAAAGGCGCTGTGCTGTGCCATTACTCAAGTACAGAGATGACAAGATGGTGCAGGTTACAGTTGGGGGAACGGCCGCTTTGAATGGCTCTGGTTGTTCTGCTGGGTTTCTAAGCAGAGCCTGAGACTTTTCCCTGGAAGGGCATCGCAAGAAAAGCCAATGCAACTCCACAGAACCATTGAGATGCGGTGATCCAACGCAGAATCTGTTAGAAGTGGATGGGACTCACAGCCCCGAAAGACGGGCTGGAGCAGTCAGCCCAGGGGAGGCTGCACGCCGCCCAAGAGGAACTCGCAGCAGCCCTGCCGCCTCGTTCCGGCCCGGCAGGCTCAGCGCCAATGAAGCTGAAGCGTTCCTGTCAGGCCCTCTTTATCTGAATGGTGCCTGTGACAGCGCGGACATAAACCAGCACTCGTTGCTCTGAAGACAGACTTTATGCACTGCGGCTGGGTTATGTCTTCACGGGCCCAAGAATGCAGGCTTCTTAGGGACCAAGCTGGCTTCGCCTCAGAGACGCTCCTGTGTGCGTGTCGGGGGCTCCAGGCTGCAGCCATTGCTCCCCAGAGCAGGGGGTCGAGGGCCACACGGCCCAACACCAGCGGCAGAAACGTCTCAGGGATCCAAGGTCCTTGTTGGCAGGGTGGGGCCACAGCGCCACGCAAAGATGGCAAGCACCGTCCCGGGCTCTCTCCCAGCTTCCCGGTGTGCTTGGCTGGTGGCAGCGTAAGTCCACGTCCCCCCTTCTGTCAGGGCATGGTTGCATTGGATGACAACCACTTCAGTGACCTCATCTCACTTCCCTCGGCTGCAAAACAAAGTCACATTGGCAGCCCCTGAGGGCTAAGGGATTATTTAGAATCTCTTCTCTGGAAGAGGACAAAATTCAGCTCATCCCAGATCCATATGTGCATCTGCAGATAATCTGAAAACAAGTGCCACCTCATGTTTCATTAATTCTGCTGTTTTGAGAAAGTCCGCTAACCTGAAAGTAAAACAAGACACTCAAAATAGCTAGCACTTTCTTTTTTGCTCTGTGTCCGTCTTACTTGAGGGGAGTACTTTTCCAAGAATGATGGGTGTGTGTTAGTACATGTCATAAAAACTGTCTAACAAGCAGATCATCTGAGATTTCAGACTTTGGAAAAGATCAGGCACTACTCAAAGGAGAATTTTTTTTTCTATTTAACATAACAACAGCTTTTGAGGAAGAAAAAAACAAAAGGGAACTCAAGCCTGCAGTCAGTACATGCTCGCGAACCTTCCCGATCAAACTGCTTTCCTCCTGCCCAGCAACAGGGCTAGAGTAACAGTGAAGCAACGACGAAAACAAGGCTAGGTGTGGTGATGCGGGCCTGTAGCCTCAGCACTGGGGAAGCTGGGGCAGGAGGCTGGCCATGAGCTGCAGGCCAGCCTGGGCCCCACAGTGAGCTCACGACGAGCCGGAACTACACAGTGAGGCCCTGCCTAAAAACAAACAGGTTTTGAGACAGGTTTTGCTGCAGAGATCAGGCAGGGCCTGAGCTTGCAGCAGCTGCCTGGCCTCGGCCTCTCGAGTGCTGGAATCATAGGCCTGCAGCGCCACACTCAGCTAGCAGAGCAGGTTAAGTGGCAGTGTCATGGGGGCTTCCCACACGCAAGGACACGGCGGGCCTCCAAGCCTGGGCCCCTCGGTACCACCTCCTCAAGTAGCTCCTTCCCGAAGCACAGAATCCCAAGGGAACCCAAGGAGCCCCATCCCTGGCCGCCACACCACAACACCTTCAGGGGAAGACCCGACCAACCCGGCCTCTGAGTGGTTTGCAAAGCCCCGCTCAGCAGTTCCCACCAGCTGCTGCAACCTCAGGGAGTTGTTACCCAGCGGCAAGCCCCAGGGCGTAGAGGCCCAGCAGTTATAAGTAGGAGCAAGGAGAGAGAGCCACAGCGACCCCAGGGTGCTCCCCTGACAGCCAGCGCCCCCAGGGTTCTCCCCTGACAGCCAGCGCCCCCGCTATGAAGTGCCGAGTCACCGCCTGCCCATCTGTGCAGGCCACAGCCGCCCACGCCCCCCTACACTGCACCCACGGGGTGACTGACTTTATCTTCTCACCAGTGTTCTGGGAAATGGAGGAGGTCGTGCAGCCCCTTGGGACCACAGCAAGGAACCCCTTCCCCGACCAGCTCCTTCTCCTCTTTCTAGCATGGACTTCTATGCACTGGAACTGGCGAAACATTACAGATGTGTTATTAACCCACAGCCTTGAGAAAGTTCGGCCCACAGAACTGCTTCCTTGGTCGTTGGCCTGACTTGAGTAACTTTCAAGAGATCCAGGCCCAGTGGGGCTTCTCTCTTGCAATCTTTACATTCTAAAATTGCTAGGCTTGGAAGGATTTGGGCTTTACTATTTTTGCTTTGGGAGTTTGTTTGTTTGTTTTTAGGCAGGGCCTCACTGTGTAGTTCCTTGTGGGGCCCGGGCTGGCCTGCAGCTCATGGCCAGCCTCCTGCCCCAGCTTCCCCAGTGGTGGGGCGACAGGCCCGCATCACCACACCTAGCCTTGTTTTTGTCGTTGCTTCACTGTTATTCTAGTCCTGTTGCCAGGCAGGAGGAAAGCAGTTTGATCGGGAAGGTTCGGGAGCAGGAGTGTGTCCTGACTGCAAGCTTGAGCCTCTTTTCTTATTTCCCCAAAAGCTGTGGATGAAGCCATTTGTGTGACTCTCGGTGCCCAGTCAGGGGAGGGAGGGAGCCGCTGAATGGCCGCCTGGTGCAGGAAGAGGCCATTGTAGGCCCTAAGCTGCAGAGGTCAAGACCCTGTGGCCAGCATGAGAGGAAGATACACAGATCGCGAAACAGAAAGCAGACCAGGGGCAGGTGCCGCTGCTGCCTCTGCCCCACCATGCGCGAGAATTGCAAGCAGCATTCGGAGAGTGCGAGGCAGCTTCTCAGATCATGATGTGGTTAAACCGAGGCATCAGAAGGAAAGAGAAGAGAATGAGCTCCAGCCAGCCCCTCCGGCTTTGTATGCAAAGTAACTCTCAAAGTGGGAGGTGAGCTCAAGGCCAACCTGAGCTGCCCAGCAAGACCCTGTCTCAAAAAAGAGAAATAGCCAAATAGAAAAATACTGGGGGAGAAGAAACAAAAGATAGAGGAGACAGTCAGCACTGTCCATTATAAAATGATAAATAAAGCTCATTAAAATTAAAAACTTTTGCTCTGAAAACAACCCTGTTCAGATGAAATGATGGCTGGACATGGTGGGGCCTGAGGAGGCTGAGGCAGGAGGATCGTTGCAGGTTTGTGACCAATCTGCAGAGTGAGCTCAAGGCCAGCCTGGGCTACACAGTAAGATCCTGTATCAAGAAGGCAAAATAAAATGAAATGGAGTAGGATTGTTAAGAAGATAAAATGACAGCCAAAGTTGTGGATGGAAATCGATACAAACTACATGCTCTTCAAGGGAGTAATATGGGAATGCAAATTAAGGTGGCAACACTGTATCACTCCATACCTCAGCAGGACAAATGGGAACAGTGACTCAGCCTCGCTGGGGAGCCAGGTCACTCAGGGTCCCTTAGGTCTGGCTGGTGGTTTCTGATAAAATGAAAGGTAAGAAGGCAGGACCCAAAAATCCTACTTTTGGTCTTTTTTTTTTTTTTAACAAAATAAATAAGATTTTTAAAAAAAGTTTCCCTTTTACCCTTAGCGCCTATTAATGTTACAGGATACTGGACCCCAGGGCTTATGGTATACCTAGATCACACTCATGCCCCCCCCACCCGCCCTGCTACCTCTCTCCTCCCACTTCTTCCCCTTGTCCTGTTTACTGATAGTCTCCCCCTACTTCCTTGTCATCTTTTTTAGATTCTCTAAGTTACAGAACATGAGATCTTGGACTCTAACTCTGGCCTGTTTGGGTCACTGTGGTGAGCCTGAGATCCGTGCATGTTCCCGCAAATGATAAAATCTTGTTCTTCTTTATGACTAGATAATATTCCATTGTGTTTTCAGCCTCCCCCGTGCTGGGATTATAGGCATGCACCGCCACGCCCAGACCCTGTTGTCAGCTCAGCGCACCCCAGGGGCAGGGCGGAACCTTGGTCCCTAAGCTTGCCAAGGAGGCAGGCCCTTGGTCCCCCGAGCTATCTCGCTGGCCTGAACAGTGCTAATCTGAGTCTGTCACAACATTCAAAATTAGCATGTCTTGAAGTGCCGTTAGCTTAAAGGCTGATGAAAAGTGTTTTTGCCTATGGGCAAGAGAATGACTCCAATCAGGACTTGTCTCACAAGCCGGGTGTGGTGGCACACGCCTGTAATCACAGCGCTTGGGAGGCTGAGGCAGAAGGATCAGTGTGAGTTCAAGACCAGCCTGGGCTACAAAAGTGAGCTCAGGGCCAGCCTGAACTGCATAGTGAGACCCTGTCTCAAAAAAACAAAATTTAAAATAGGAAAATGAACATATTTTATGGTGTGTGCATTTTGCTTCTGAATTGCTTTGTGTTGCTGTGTAATACTGAGAACAGTGTGTGTGTGCGTGTGCACATGTGTGTGTGTGTGTGTGTGTTTCCAGAAGCCCGGCATTTTTCTTTACAGATGTTATTTTGTTTAATCCTCACAGAGCCCCTGTACGTTACGAGGTGGCTGTGTTTGCGTGGTCCTGGCCACCTCGATGTCCTGAATGGACTTAAGACATTTAGGTCCTGGTGATTTTGACAGAGGGAGACTCAGATGGCCAAAGCAGAAAGAGGTGGGTGGGGACACAGCGTCACCTTATTACGAGCTGCTGTTCTGGTGGATGGCACGGAGCTGCTGCAAAAGGTGGAAGGGACCATGGGACATGCATGTGTAGGCCAGGGAGAGGATGGGGGGGAGGCTCTAGCTAGTGCCTCTTTCACTGTAATCCTCCTCCTCCTCCTCCCCCTCCTCCTCCTCCCCTCCTCCTTCTTTTTGTATTATAGGGAAGGGTCTACAGGGTGTTCAGGGTCTCACTACTAGATCAGGTTCGTCGTGATCTGCCCGTTTACAGGCTCCCAAGAGCAGGGATTTCAGGTGTGACCACCACACTCAGTCTCAATTGCCACCTCATTGTGCCCTGGGGATGGGGCTGGCTTGGCAAGACTGGGGCTCAAACCCCCGGCCCCATCCCTGCGCCTGCTTGCAGGCGCTTTAATCTGCTGAGCCTGTAATCCATCTTCGAACTTAAGCCTTCACTATGCATCTGTCTCTCCTGTTGACTTTATCACCAGCTCCCCTGAGGTTTGAGGAAGGGGAGGCACAGAGAGGGCGACTGACTTGCAGTAGCTCACACAGCCAGAACGCAGACCCTGGGGCTCTAGGTTCTAGGATCTGGGCCTCTCCCCGTGGAGCACTGCTTCCTCGAGCCTTACCTGTTGATTTTTTTCTGCCCCGCGTCTATCAGGCTGGTCTGGGACTGGCTCTGGTGTGAGAATCCATCTGCACACACAGGCCCTCCTCCCCTCGCCCATCGGCCCACAGTGCCCAGCTGTGGCAGCATCAATGTTACTGGTGAGAAGAACTCAGACCCAGGAGTTGTTGTTGACAAACAAATCGCTAGGAAGCTGGATGCGAGAACACCGGATGTCACCTGAGGTTGCTACTCAGACCCAGAGTGGGGCAGGGCTCCATCCCCATGACCCAGGAGCTGCTTGCGGCCCCGCCCCACCCGGTTGCTCTGCTTTCCTGCACCTGCCTTCGTGGGAGCTGCCTGCGTCCTTCCTCCACTAGCTGCTGCTCTCTGGGTTACGTCGACCTCTGTGCATCGTCATGCAGATCTAATCAAGGCGATGGATGAGACCGAGCCAGATATTGAGCTGCGGCTTGGAAACACAGTCCTTGTTTTTGTAAAGTGGACAGTGGGATTGGGTTAGGTTAACGGCTCTCATTTATCCTGACTTTACTAATTCAACGTAACCCAGTTATGGAAGCGGAACTTTGAAGTCACCCAGGCCACCACGTTTGCAGTCATTTAAAGACCTACACGGGCTGCCGGGGTTTGCTAGGCAGATTATTGAATCTGATCTTATTTTTGGTTGCTAAGTGGCCTGGGAAGGCCTGGCCTTGCACGCAAGCACACCCAGGAAGCCAGGTGGTGGGAAAGGAGACCGGAGCTCTGGTCCCCAGCCCCGTGAGACACAGCAGAACACACAGATTGCTCCAATGCCAGGCTCCAGCTGGAGACTTCCAAATGCTCCGGAATAACGCAGGATCTACATCGGAAACCGCAGTACAAGTTACCTTCCAGGATGAACCTCAGGTCATACGCAGAAGAAAATTGATGCTCTAAAAACACTGATTAGAAACCAGGACAATGTCAAAATAAGTAATCTTCATGTGCTTGCTGAGAACACAGAAGAAAAATAAATTGAACATAAAGGATAGAGAAGCAGAAATTAAAAAAAAAAAAAAATCACCAAAGCCCGGCTGGGTGGCGAATGCCTGGAATTGCAGCGCTCAGGAGGCTGAGGCAGGGGGAAACCTCTGTGTGCTTGAAGGCAGCCTGGGCTACACAGTGAGTCTGAGGCCAGCCTGAACTACACAGCAAGACCCTGTCTTAAAAAAATGAAACCACAGACGATGCCCAAGTATAAAACACCAAAACCATAGCAAGATTGAGGTTTGGTTTTTTCTTTTCTTCTTTTGTTCTAATTTCATGTACTTGGCGCAGGGTTTCACTGGGCAGCTTGGACTCAATCCCCTTGTTTTCAGCCTCCCCAGCACTAGGATTACAGGTGTCCCCACCACCACGCCTGGTCTCTGTGGCCAGCTCAGCCTGCCCTAGGGGCGGGGCTGGTGCAGCATGTGGTACCGGGGACTGAACTGCGGTCCCTGCTGTTGCCTAACCCTGCCTAAGCAGCCACTTTAGACTGCTGAGCTATCTAGCTGGCCCCAGACTCAGGTTTTTGATCAAGACAAATTATGTAATTGCTGCAACTCAGGAAAGGGAAGCAGGAAAATCACAGTGAGTTCAAGCCCAGCCTGGGCTACATGGTGGGAGAGGGGAATCCAAAGACAAAACCAAACCCAAATAAACACGTGTGACAAAGTTGACATAGAACTGCTGCAGTAAGCGAGATCACAAATAAAAAGAATGTAAAAAAAAAAGATGAATTAGGGCACTTTATGAAACACTTATAATACTGTGATGTTTATCTCAACACATGTGCAAGCAGACTAATTGTCTAGAAATAGCCAGTCAGTTTCACAAAACAAGAAATCTAAATCTCAAACAATATATAGGGAATTAAAAATTTGGAAGCACTCAAAATTAATACTGCATTCACAGAAGCAATTTTTATTGAACATTCAAGAAAGTGCATGTTAGGGAGAAAGAAAAGAAAGAAAGGAAGAAAAGACAGGAGAGGAAAGGGAGGGGAGGGGGGAATGGGAGGGAGGAGAGGAGAGGAGAAAAAAAAGGCAAACAACCTTCCAAGTCTCTGTGTGTTTAATTTCTTAACAGAAAAGACACACAAATATGCTAAAATCTGAGGCTCCCACGGCGACACGCAGTCGCTGTCCGTACCTAGCTGTGGATGTCAACTTTTCCTGGGCGTACTGACCCCGTCTCCGTCAGTGGTCCCGGTCTGCCTACCACGCACCTGTCCCAGGCCCACGGAATGACTTCAGGCTTCCGGTTTCCAGCCTGAAGATTGGTTTTCACAGTGACAACCCATTTCCAACGGTAGAAACCTGAGCTTTATCGATGGGAGCTCCTCTCAGAGCATCTCCCAGGCCTGGCTCCGGAAAAGCTGCCATTAGCAGCCTGACAGAAGAAAAGCCAGAGACTGCTAACAACAACAGAAACCCATTAAAACCCTGAGGTGAGGGCCGAGGAAGGGCTGTGTGGCCCTTCCCGTGGGGCTCGTCCCTGCCTGCCCTCTCTCCTGGCCCAGCAGAGGCGCGAGAGGAGCTCCCGCTCTGCTCTGCATACTCACAGCTTCAGGAAGGGGAAGAGAGGATTCCTGGGGTCGTAACCTGATCTCGGGTACACAGAGGACAGCTACTCCATACGGCTCCTTTTCACATCGGGGCAGCCGCTGAAAGGACCCCGCTTGAGCGGAGGGCCCATTCATCACCTTGGGGGAAGGAATGTAAATAGGCTGGCCTCATTCCCGCAGGGCCAGGCCACGGGGGCCTCAGAAATGTGCACCTTGTTTGGAGTAAAGACCCAAGGGTCAGGGGTCAACAGGGCGGCTCTGAGGCACCCTCTATGGGCCACACAATGAGGTTCTGTTTCAATCCAGGATTCCTTTCTCCGAGAAGTTTCCAAAGCAAAGGGTGGCCGGGTGGGAGTTCCGCCTCAGTGCAATAGGACAGGGCCACTAACTCAGATCAGAAGACACGGGCCCTGTCCCCAGGCTGCCTGTGTCTCACTCAGTGGTTACCAGGGGTCACCTGCCTACGCCAGGTGGGCTGGAAGGCATCTTCTTAGGGACAGGATTGCCCAGTGGCTGTGAGTGCCCGGGGAGGGGCTGAAGGAGGCTAGCTTCCAACCATGGTGGCATGGGGACCCGTTGGCCAGCAGGTGGCTGCAAGCCTGGGGACCCTCATGAGAAGGACGGCACAGAGGTTGAGGGGAGACTTGGAGCTGACCTCCTATAACAGCATGCTGCTCGGTGTCCCCTACACGGAGATGGAGTCCCCCAAATGGAAGAGTGAATTCTAAGGAACAGCAGAGGCTACTAGTAGGAAATTTTATGAGGGACAGCCAGCTCCTGAAAGACTCCAGTGGGGTGTCATGGACCCCAGTTTCTGGAGGAAGTTTTATAGAGCAAAATCATGAAGCAGACGTGAAGTGGGGAAAAAAAAAATAAGTGAAGCGGGCTGTGATCAACCAATAAGACTGCAAACACAGCGGCTTAGATACCCTGGATCCAATGGGGAAGCAGGTCGCGCAGCCGGGGCGCGCAGAAAGAACAAGGACCTTCCCAGGTAGGGGTGGATCAGAAGGGCCCGGCCACCCATACCGGTGACTGGTGTCTAGCCAGACGTCAATGGACCTGCTGACCCCATCATAGCACATTGCTTATTCCTCCGAGGCACGTGGCCCAGTCACTCCATCTCTAACTTGAGTCCCGGCCTCCAACCTTGCGCCTCCAGCCAGGGTCTTACTGGGTTCTTATCTTCCGCACTGACTGCCTGGAAGGCCTCGCCCTGTCTGAGTGCCTACGCTGTTTCCACCTGACTTGGCTGTCTATGGTATCATCACTTCCACCCCCAGATAACCCTCCGGCACCTCCCTCCCAAGGGCTGGGATTACAGCCTGTGCCACCACTCAGTTTGGTATACGTTCTTATGCTTGTTTGCTGGGACTCTCCTCACCAAATACCACAGACTTGGTGCCGTAAACAGTAGGCTTTCCCCCTCTTGTGGCTTGACTGTCAGATCTCATTCTTGTTGATTATTCATCCTTTAACCCATTTATTCATCCATCCATATCCACTTATTCACCCATCCATTCATCCATCCATTCATTTATCCTTGCATTCATCCATCTGTCCATTCATCATCCATCTATTCAATCATCCATTCACCTGTCTGTTCATCCATGCGTCCATCTGTTGGTTCATTCATTCACTCACTCATTCATTCATTATATTGCACTGCCTCCAGTGCAGCCCAAGCCTGCCAACCAAGGCTTCTGCCCCTGAGCTGCACCCAGGCCTTAGGCTGTCAATCAGGGGTCCTGGCCAGCAGCAGTGGGGACAGGCCCCGGTCCTGGGGACAGGGACAGGAGCCAGGTGTGGCCTGCACCTGGCCAGCTGTCTGACTAGGGCGGTCTGGAGGCCCAGATGCTCCCTCCTTTGGTCCCTCTTTCCCAAAGCAGCCACCGCAAAGCCCGGGAGCCAGGTGTCTTGACCAACGCGATTCTAGGTGTTCACAGCTCGGGGTGCAGTGGGGTGAGCCTGAAGATAGATCCTTCCTGCCTTTCTATTTCACTGTGGCTCCTACTGCTCTGTGGCTTGTGGCTCTGTGTACATCTCCACACCTGAATTTCCTGCTGTTAGACAGAGATCCTGCAGACCTAGGGCCACCCGCGCCATCCCTTCCTGACTCCACACCCAAAAGACCTAGTTCCACAGAGGATCACACTCATGGGCACTAGGGGCTAAGAATTCATTCTCATTCTCTCTCTCTCTCTCTCTCTCTCTCTCTCTCTGTCTCTCTCTCTGTCTCTGTGTCTCTGTCTCTCTGTCTCTCTGTTTCTCTCTCTCTCTCTCTCTCTCTCTGTCTCTCTCTCTGTCTCTGTGTCTCTGTGTCTCTGTCTCTCTGTCTCTCTCTCTCTCTCTCTCTCTCTCTCTCTCTCTCGGCCTGTTTTTTCAGACAGGCTCTCACTATGCAGCTCTTGAGCTCACTCTGTAGCCCAGACTGGCCTTGAGCTTCCACAGATACTCTTACCTCAGCCTCCTGAGTGCTTGGCCTACCAGTGTGCGCCACCCCACCTCGCCCAGCTAAGAATTCACCATATCTTTTCTCCCCCCGAATTTTTATTTCACATTATTAGAAGCCCTGGAAAGGTTCTACTTTCCTACATCACAGCACATGTCACTGAAGGGAAGGATCC
>PVKN010017890.1:0-17082 GCA_004027915.1 Capromys pilorides
ACGTAGTCTCACCATGTTGCCGAGGCTGGCCTCAAGCTCTTGGCTTCAAGCTGTCTTTAGTCTCCCAGCTGCTGAGATTATAGGCATGTGACACCATACTCCACTGATTGGGTTTTTAAGAACTAGGCCTTATCTACTTTAACATGTTTGGAATGTCTGAATTTTCCAATTCATTTATTCTTTCAGGAGTCAGGGGAACTCCTGGCTTACCTGTGGTGAGCTAGGCTTAGGTGAGCACTGTCCTGGCTCTCCCACAGCATATCTCTGATTGAGGAGTAGACCAGGTGTGATCTGAGGACAGTCAGCGTGAGGAGAGCCTTGAAGTGACAATAATGATGTGGCATTTGTAGGGAAGTGGTGAATGGCCCTTAGGTTGATAGTTGATTGGCAAAGTTCCTTGGAGGAGGTGATGAACGGAAGGGGGACCAGGAAGGCAGGCAGGCAGACAGGAGGAAAGAAGGAGCTCAGAGCAGAAAACCTTGTTTAAAGTTTCTGCTTTGTTGGTCTGAAAATCACCGGTGATACTTCTTTCTGTGTGGTTCATCTTGATGCTCAAAACTGCCTTTTCTATATTGGCATTAAGCTGCTTTTGTGTCTCGCTGAATCTGCAAAATCTTCAGTTGTCAGTGATACTCTGAGAAAACATTGATGGAATTTGTCACACAACAAGCGTTCCAAAATGAGAATATTGACTTACCTCCTGTGCCACTTTCTTTTTCTTAGAAGTGGCCATGGTAGTGTGTTCCGTGCCTATCATTTCTTTGCTTTTCTTACTACTGTTAGCCCTCTGAAGTATTTTTTGCTTTTGTACGTATTTTGTTTGTTTTACAGTTAGGAGTTGAACTTAAGGCCTCTCTCAGACTGTGCTTTTATTTTACCTATAAGTGATGTCCTTAACCCCTGCTTTTGCATATTTTTGAATATTTTATAAATAGCATTAGGCTATTGTGGGTTTTCAGTGTGATTCTTTTCACTTTGTGAGGTTACTAAGTATCACCCACTTTTTTCCCCAATATAATAATTTTTCTGGGGTATTCTTCTGAAAGTAACTGTTGCTTAGAGAGTGTACATATTAGTAATTTTCTTAAGTCACTTTCCCTTGTTGTACTGTTTTGCTTTTCTGAAACAAGCAGTGTGAGAGAGTTGCTTCTGCTATTCTGTGTACATCCTTTCCAGTGTTGGATAAAATCATATATCTAATGAAGTCCTGTATCTAGAGAATGTGAAGAACTCATACACCAGCAAGTATGAAACAGTATCTCAGAATGAAAGTGGATAAAGGATTTGAATATGGATTTCTTCAGACAAGAATTGCTAACGGCCAAAAAACACACAAGAAGATGCATTACATGCTAAGTTAGTTATCAGGGAAATGCAAATCAAAATTAGAATAAAAAAATTTATCACATGTATTAGGATGACTGCAAACTATGTAGAATGACTGCAAACGGAGAGTAATAACAAGTGTTGGTGAGGTTGTGTGAAACAGGAATCTTCTTCCATGGTTGGAAAATTGCACAGTGGTGTTGCTGCTTGAACAATAGGGGCTGACTCTGGGGATGCCATATTACAGAGTAGTGCCACTCTTGGTTGTGTGCCCAAGGAAAGGAAAATATCTTCACACTCAAACTAATACATAAATGTTCACAGAGTGGTGGTCAGAATAGCCAAAAAAGAAACAACTTGTGGCCATCAGTTGAGAGGTTGACTGAAGCATTGGCCTTTGTACAGTCAAACAGTACTCAGTCATAAAAAGAGGGCGGTATTATTTGATGATGTGTGCAGATTCTGCTAAATGATAAAAGATAGGCACAAAAGGTCTTATGGCATGTGATTAAGGAAAGGATGACAGTGATACAGTATTTGAATCACTTTTACCTGTGTACATGTCTTCACAGAAGAAAAATTATTATAGTATGTTGGGTTTTTTCCCCATGGTTATGTTATGCAGTAGGTTAGTTTTCCAGATGTTTTTATCTTCTAGGTATTAAGTAGACATTATAGTATTTATAAAAGTCTCCCTAACCTGCCCTTTGGTGCCCTTTATAGCCATATGTTCAGAGTGCTGAGTGTACCTTTTCTCTCTGAGCCACACCCTTTATTTCTCTTGCTTTTTTTTTTTTTTTTTTTTTTAAAATTGTAATTACCTTTTTGAATCCTGGTGCCAGTAAAATTTCCTCTTTACATGTGTAGACTCTTTAGGTGAGTGCTGCTTGTATAACTTCCTACCTACAGTGTTGGATATGTGCCGTATTTGCTTGGCTCAGGATCCTAGGCGTTAGCCACACACACCCACTGAGGACTTGACATGCCTCATTCTTGTCCAGGGACTGGCTGTCCTTTGGTAGTGTTTCATTACTCTATGCATTGTATCATGTGTATATTCTGGCTGTGCTTGTTACTTGTCCTCTGATGATGGAAGTATCATTCTTTTCTCTCATGAGTTGTGATATGAATGCTCAGCATGTATTCTGATACACACAAGCACATGTTTTCCTGAGAGTGTAGTCAGAGGTCTAGCTTCTGGGTGATGGCATTTCTTAAACTTATCTTCTCTCTGTCTCTGTGTCTCTGTCTCTGTCTCTGTCACTATCTCTGTGTGTGTGTCTGTGTCTGTCTGTCTCTGTGTCTCTGTCTCTGTCTCTGTCTCTGTCTCTCTCTCTCTCTCTGTCTGTCTGTCTGTCTGTCTGTCTCAACTTGAACGTGCTTTTCTCCAGGCTGGCTCTGAACTCCAGGACTAAGGCAGGCCTCCCACCTCAGGCTCCTACCTACCTCCCATCCCTACCTAGTGTTAGCCACAAGGTCCTGCTGTAGATAATCTATTGCTTTGTAACAAGAATTTATAGACCTTGAACAGCACAGATTTATTACCTCGTGTTTCTGCAGGTTGGAAGTGTGGGAGACTTGGATGGGCTGTCTGAAGAGGAACCCTTCCTGGCTTGTTTAGTTGGTGGAGGGCCAGCTCCATGCAGTCATGGGACTGAGGCCTGTGTTCTTGCTGGGTATGGAGCGTGGTCATTTTTGACTTCTGGAGGCCACCCATGCTTGCCTCTGGCCCTGCATGCATTCATTTTCAGGGTCAGCAGCAGGAAGTGTCCTTCCTAGGTCAGGACAGTCCTGTGCCTCTCAGAGTTCATGAAAACAGAGTGCTGCCTTGGAGGTGTCTAGATTTTTGTCTCCCGCAGTGTGTGGAATGACTTGTTTTCCATTGTAGTTTTGCTGCTGTGCGTTTAACCAGTAGTGTGGATGTGTTTTTATTCGTGGTATTTCTGACACTATTGTCAGTTATTCTCTTCTGGTGGGCACCTCCTCCTCCTCTCCCCTTCACTTTTCTCTCTTCTCCTTTCCTTACCTTACCTTACCTTTCTCCTACCTTTCCCCTTCCTCTTCCTGCCCTTGCCTTTCAGTAGATCCCAAGGCATTGTATGACTAGCACACACTCTACTACTGAACTACACTTCCCATCCTGCGTAGTGTTTTTATTTTTTACTTTAAAAGTTTTAAAAAAATCTTTTATTGATTGATTTGGTGTAGGGTCTTGCTACGCAGTTTAGACTCAGTGATCCTCTTGTTTCAGTCTTCCCACCACTGGGATTACAGGCGTGCACCAGCATGCTGAGTTCCAGGGCCAGTAGGGCATGTGGTACTAAGGACTGAACCCTGGTCTTTATGCTTGCCAGGCAGTCACTTAGACCGCTGAACTATTGCTCTAGCCCCAGCTTAGTGTTTTTAATCTGTATTTATGGGTCCATATTTATCCATAAAGTTATTTTGTTGCTTTTAAAAACTTGTACAGAAATAACTTTATATTGTATATCATTTTCTCACTTCTGAGGTTTTTCCTTGGACTTGTCCTACTGTTTTTTGTTTTTTTTTTTTTTTTTTGAGGGGGAGGGCTTTCTTTCTTTCTTTCTTTTGAAACAGGGTCTTGCTGTACAGTGTGGGCTGGCCTTGTGCTCCCTTCTATAACCCTCAGGCTGATCTCAAATTCCCAAGTGCTGGGATTATAGGCATGTGCCACCACTCCCAGTTCCAAGGCTTGCATGGTTCTGGGCTAGCATGGTGTGTGGGTCCAGGGATTGGACTCAGAACCTTATGCTTGTCAAGTAGATACTTATGTCTCTGAGCTATCTCCCCAGCCCTGTATAGTGTTTTAGTGTATGAGTATACACACAGGTGCTCAACCTAGAAATCTAAATCTGACGTACAGTAAAAGCTGAAACATTCCGAGTAGCATATGAAACCAAAAGTTTTAAGTTTTGGACCTTTTTTTTTTTTAATTAGGGATGTTCAGCTGGTAAAATTTATGCAAACGTGGCAATATAAACTCAGCTGAATCATTTCTTGTCCTAAAAAATCTAAGATAGGAATACATAATTTATCCTATATCAACATTGATTCAGACTTTCACTGACAGACATCTAGATTTTTAGTTAGTTTTCCTGGTGATTGTGTTGGAGAATTTGTAGGGGATACTTGAGATTGCATGTACTCAGGTGAAGTCTAGACATAAGAATGAAGTGTATCTTTCTTCATTTTACAAAAAGTAGGCTTCCTCCCTCTCCTTTTCTGCTTTCCTTTGTTATTACATTTTAAAGCACTTTGGTGAACGGGTATCTTTATCATCTTTAAAGGAAGTATACAGGGCATTTTTAAGTACTGAACATTAAAGGCTTAAGTGAAAAAGAGGCAAAGTGTATTTATCTATTTCCTAAGGTAGTTAACCTTCATATTTCCTAGTATACTGTTTATACTCTTACACTGATTCTGTAGCTTGAGGTATTGTCCATTGCCTTTCAATTTTAGTACCTGAAGATTTGGGCTTCTTAAACCCTTGTTTACCTTTTGTCTACTCTCAGCCCTATTTTTAGTGAACTCAGTATGTAATTGGTAACTACTAAACTGCGCAACTGAAGAGCTCTATATTTCTGTTTCCTGTGTTTTTCAGAAATTAAATTACCTGATTTTTCACCTGCATAACTTTTATATACCAGCTGTTGGTGTTTGCCAGATGTTGTCATGTTGGGTATAGCGTATTTCTTTGCCTTTCTCGAGATCTTTTGTCCTAGGGCCCTCCCACTTCTGCTTTCACCTGCACCAGGTGACCTAACTGGAAGCACTGTGTAGTTTCCAGTGTGCACCAGAGAAGTGAAGGAGAGTTTCTGTTGGCTTTTTCCTCCCCATGTTCCTTCCATCAAGAAGGACTCTGCTCTGGGCTTCAGTTTTCCAGAGAATTAAGTTCCCCAGCCTGCATATTAGCTGTGGAGGCTTAGACTCTCACCCCTCCACATTGCTCCACAGAGAGCCACATTTGTGTTATCCTCATGCCTGGGAGGGATGTGGGTTTTTAGGCCATGTCTGAAACCTGCAGATCAGAATAGCTGTAATCTTGGAAAGTATGGGCTGTGCCATGCTGTGAAGCAACGATAAGTATGTCCTGCCACGCAGCATGACTTGAGTTAGCCATATGCCTACATATGTAGCCATGCTGCCTGGACTCCAGGATGGTGGTGTGGACCTGGGTCTTCTTACATGTTATTGAAGGCCAGGCCCAGAAGGGGCTGTCTTGGCTGTCTCAGATGCTGTTGGCCAAAACTGTCATGTGCCACCCACATAGCTGTGAATGTTTTCTGAGGGGGCCTGGGAACAGGAAACTCTGGGGAGTAAGTGGCCTGGATATGGTTAAGTCCCTGCACTTGTGGAGCACCTTTCCCCTGCAAGTGACACCTTGGTGCACAACAAAGTGCCTAGTCTGGCTGAAGGCTGGGAACTCCCACCTTGTCCCTCTGTCTTACACTTCAGGAGGACCCTTGATATAGAAGTTGATGCTTTCATACCATTACTTGACTTTTAAGATAAAATAACCATTTGTTTTATACTAGCAGGCTGCTTACTATAAGCTTTATATTTATCTTGCTTTTTTGTTTTAGTTTATGTGTTTGGTACAGAGTCTTACTGTGCAGCTTGGGCTTACAGTAATCCTCCTGTTTTCAGCCTCCCCAGTGCTGGGATTACAGGTGTGTGCCACCACTCTAGGACTTGGTTGCTCGTTCAGCGTGGCCTGGGGTGGGCTCGGTGTGGCATATGGTACCCAGGATTGAACCATGGTCCCTGCACTTGTCTAAGCAGGTGCTTAGTCTGCTGAGCTATCTCAGCAGCCCTATCTTGCTTTGTTAAAAAGCATTTTCCATAAGTTTCAGAAAGGATAACTTCTATCTTAGATTTCATCCAAATGTAAGCATTTTAGAGAATCCCTGGAAGTCAGTTTGTTTATCAGCTATGATGATGTTTGAAATGTTTTACTGCTTACACAGGCTGACTGGGCACTAAATGAGGATGTTGCTCTAATGTGTGTGTCACTGCCTGCCCTCCTGCTGTGGGGCCTTGGTCATGGGTTCTTCTGGTGGCCCTGAAGATTGAGATATTCTAGGCCAGGCGTTTAGTGAGGGGCCCTGAGCACAGCTGCATTGACATTGGCTTTGATTTTTTATTCTAATCAACAGAAATTCTAAACATGTATTTTAACTTTTCAAACAAAACGTTTTTCTCTTTTCTCATAAAACTTTTTAAACAAGTCAGCCTATTACCCGGCATTTATGTACATAACTTGGTGTCTTTCACTTGTTGACTCTGGGGGCCTGGCTTCTCTCTGTGCCTTGTTTACTTATTTGTAAACCCAGGATCCTCTGCCTTTGTGTTTTGTGTCTCCCTCTGAATCCATTTACCACCTGAAGAAGAAAGGACTGCACGGGGAGAGCAGGATCCCTAGACCAGTTAGGTTGTTTCTCATGGTCAGGAGGTTACTCCAGGAATGGGTCAGTCACTTTTAGTGGTGGGCACTCTTTAACACTTAGAGGAGAGAGGCCAGGGCCAGACAGGCAGATGATGCCTTAGATTCAGGCTGACATTGTTTATACCTTGGCCAGGGTGGCGCCCGGTAATTTCTCCAGCCTTCTTTTCCTGGGTGGAAATGATGGCATGATGTCATCAAGAGAAACCTATTGTGGTATGACTCTGTGGTCATGGTTTTAACTATGTAATGTGCACTGAGGACCCATGTACCCAGTTTTTGTTTTATTGCACTTTTTTTTGGTTGAAATATGGGCTAAGTACTATTTTAGTTTTGAAAACGATGTTGTTTCTCAAGGCTTTCTGTACCTTTGATGAGTCATGGAAGAAGCACTAGTATTTCCTCCTTCTTGAGTGGTCTTTGACTGGTGACCACTTCCCTCTGACCCGAGAATGTGGATTCTTAGGCCCTGTTGACATCCACAGCTCAGTTTGTCATCAGTTCCCTGGCTGTGTGGCCACCGTCTCTGGAGGTGTTTACTGGCCTGCATGGGTCTGATAGTGTTATCTTGTTAGAGTTGGTGCTGCGGAGACTTGGAAAAAATACATGATGTGCAGAGGAGCAAGAAAAAGGTGTTTTCCTATCCTTACATTGTAATGCTCCAGATCCCAGTGCCTGGTGGAGCTTTGGACATCAGTGGGGCAGTCCTCACCTGCTGCGGCACCTGGACGAGAAGCGTGCTTGCCTGGGCTCACATTCCCCAGCTTCCATGATCTCCTTGATGAGCTGGAACCAGACTCCATTTGCTGGTGGTGACCTCAGTGATGGCAGAGCTTCTGGCCAGGCATCATCTGCAGTGGGGGTTGCATGGCTTTGTGCTGTGGGGAGCTGCCCTCTGCCCTGGGGTGTTTGCAGTACCCTGTTTTTTTTTTTTTTTCTTGTTTTTTTCTCTTGTGGTGTTGGCCACTGAAAATGTCTCCAGAACACTACTAAAAGCCCCTGGGGGAAGAGTCACCCGCTGGCATATGGACATCTGGCAGCTGGCCCTTGCTAGGCTCAGGTAATCCTGCTTCTGTCTGGCCCCTGATCCCCTGCCTGGCTTATAGCCTCTTCCACTAACCAAGCTCTGCTTTAATTAGGCGGCGGGTTGCCAAGTGGGAGGGGAATCATCAGGGAATAGGGCAGAGCCACAGGCAGGTGTGGCTGTGCATCATGCCAGCGCTGTAGCACCAGATGGGTGTGTGCGGGAGTGGCAGCTGGTGATTAGACTGTTCAGTAAATGTCTTCTGCCATCAGACTGAATGGACAATGTCACTTGTGGTCCCAGCCCCTACCACGAGTCAGGTATGTGAGTCTGTGTCATCCCAAACCTGCCTTGGGAATCTGGGATCAGGCATGTTTCTCTGGAACAATGTAGTTGAAAGAAGCAAAGTGAAACTGCTGCCTAGTGAACTTCCTTATTTAACTTGGGTTTCAGTTTTGAGGTAGCCTTAATAGCCAGAGTTCATTTATTTCACCTGTAGGAATTTAGAAGCATTTTGGAGAATTGCAGCTGGGCTGGTGACTTGTAGGCCAGGTGGCAGAGTACGATACCCCCACTGGGGACCAGCACTGCTATGGTTGGTGGGGTGTGGAGGGTGGCAGAGCTGTGCTCCTTGTTTATGTTTGCTGTCAGTCCTGTTTGGTTTTAGGACCTCTCTTCTGGGCTTAATGAATTGCTTTCTACTTAGTTCTGATCATCCTGAATGCCCCTTTTGATAAACTTTGTTCTATGATTTATTGCATTGTTTTTCCCATTTTTAATTCTTCTTTCCCATTTTTAATTCTTTTAATACTTGAACACTGCATTTCGTAGAGACCCTAGTTTACTTAACTATTGCTTAACACGTGAGTTAAAGAATTTTACTACTATAAGTAGCTTTTTTTTAAAAAAAAAATTATTTTATTTTACTTCAGCCTTATTTGTTTATGTTATGGCCAGTTCAGCCTGCCCTGGGGTGGGGCTGGTGCAGCATGTGGCACCAGGGATCAAGCCATGGTCCGTGAGGTGGCCTAAACTTTCCAACACAGGTGCTTTAGACTGCTGAGCTATCTCACCAGCCCAGCTTTTGAGAATACACTTAGGTGTAAATTGTTGTCCATAGTTGAGCTTATCACTTTGAGATGGTATGATCTAGACAGGGACTGTGTTAAGGCTCCCAATTGATGCCCCTCGTCTGCCTTCTTCAGTGTTCCTGATCAGTGCTTACACTAGTGAGATGTAGAGTGGCCCCTTTCGGGGATCTTGGCCAATGTTAATGTTTTCTAAAACAGAAAATTACTGGTTAACAGGTAGAAAAATATCTCATTGTTGTCTTGCTTTGTATAGCTATTAGTGAGGTTGACTTTTTGTTGTTTTCCTTTTCCCTGTAAAAGTTTATTTGCTTGTTTTGTGAATTAAGAGCTTGGGGTTTTTGTTTTGTTTTGTCTTGTTTTTTATTTTTTGTATTTTAAGGAAGGGTGTATAGGGTGCTCAGGGTCTCACTATTAAATTGTAGTAATCCACCTGTTTACAGCTTCCCAAAAGAGCTTGCTTTTAGTAAATCTTTCTCCCTGTCTGTGCATTTGTCCTCCCTCCCTCCTTTCATTCCTGATGAAGTTGAGCTCAGGTAGTTGTGCATGTTGCCCCACCACTGAGCTACATCCCAAACCTGAATTGCTTTTATGTGTATGATAATGCCTTTTTCTAGTTTTTAAATTAAGTTTTTCTCTGTTACTTCAACCTTACAAATCAACTGTGTTAAAATGCTGTCTGCCCTTTACTAAAATTCACTACTAGTGTTTTACCTCATCCACCATTCGATTGCTCTTGTCCTCTTGTTGTGTGTATGAATAAGGGCATCTTTTTCTGATTCCCTTGAGTCTAAGATGTATATTCCTGAGAACATTTCAGTGTGGATTTTTAAAGAGCGATAGCATTTGCTTGAATAACTATAATAAAATTGTCACAGAAAACTGAGTAGTTGGTACAGTGTTGTTGCCTAAACTGTGATCCACACTGCAAATTCACCAGTTGGGCGTGTGATATTCCTTCCTGCTCTTTTGTTTCCTGTGGAATCCAGACTTTCCCTGTGTTTAGCTATTAGGTTTCTTTTAATTTGGAATATTTCCTTAATCCTTCTTTGTATTTGACATCAGTGTTTCTCAAGAGTACAGACCAGTTATTTTCTGTAGTATCTCTCAATTTGTGTTTTTCTTTTGTGTCTTCATGGTGAGATGGAGATCATATACTTTAAGCAGGGATAATAGAATTTTTATTTCTAGAATAGTCTTGTATTATTAGGAGCCACACCCTGTCAGTTTATTTAATATTGGTGGCAACATTAGACATTTGGCTAAGTTGGTATCTGCCAGGTTACTAACTGGCAGATCCCATTTTTCTCCTTGAAGATAATGTTTGTGAACACTGAGTAAATTTCGTGTTCTTCTGTCACCCAGTAGTTTTAGCATCTGGTGATGACTTTCTAATATTACCCTTCTGTTACTAATTGACACTCAATTGTTAGGAAGAGCTTTTCCTCCTCCCACCTATTTATGCAGTTATTTATTTAAATTGTATATTTTTATTTAGTGTTCTGTATTTCATTATCTAAACCATTCCTATCCCTAGTTTATTGCAGCTGTGCTCTTTATGTGTGCTTTCAGCCACCTCCCATGTCCCTCTCCTGTACCCCTCATCCCTTGAGCTCTTGATTGCTTGCTGGTGAGGCATTAAACTCTTGGCTCCTGTGTGTGCCCCACCTGAGTTAGCGGCTCTCACTGCCTCTGGGGGAGGGGGTGTCTGGATCTGATTATGTGATTGTTCACTATAGCTGTCATTACTTTGAGAGATTCTTAGTGGACAAAACTGGGGTGTGTGTGTGTTTATGCTCATGCATGTACAGTTTTATACATTATCATAGTTCATTATTGCTATTATAACAATATTTGAGACTGGACAATTTATAAACAGATCAAAAGAATTTTTTATAATTTTGGAACCTACGAAGTCTCAGACCAAGGAATCTGTGCCTTGTGTTTGGCAAGGTTCTAGCTTTGTCCTCATGAGTTAGAAGAAGAAAAGGGCAAAGATCCTAGCTAGTTTTCTTTGTCCCTTTGTGAAGTTCCCAGTTTCTCTCACCAAGGTTCTTCCTTATTCAGTCACTTCTTAGCACTGTCATATTTGGGATCAGTTTTTGGAGTGGGAGTTGTGAAGACATGCAGGCCCTTGGCACATCTCTGCATAGATATGTGTATGTACTAATTGTAACAAGTTTATTTTGATGCTGCCAGTGTTATCAGACACTGGGTGGGAGGCACTTGTAGTGTCCCCTTGTCTTGAGTTTTGTCACATGCTTTCTTGTGTCTTGCTTGCAGACCGGGTGTAAAAGCTTCATCTTTTTTGTAGAAGCTTTACAGTTTTGGCTTTTTGGCTTAAATCTGATGAATCTCACATTTTTTATTTATGGGGGTTAAAGTTCGCTTTTCTCCTTTGTGGAAGTCCAGTTGCTGTGCCATCATTGCTTGAAGAAGCTTTTACTCCTCTTTGAGTTGCTTTGTTGCCTCATTTGGAGATCAGTTGACAGTGTAAGTGTATTTTTGAACTTTGTTCTGTTCTTTGATGTGTTTTTCTATCCCTAAGCCAGCATGATTGATTGATTGATTCCCCCCCCCCCTTCTCCCTGTCCCCTCCTCTCCCACTTTCTCCCCTTCTGTTCCCCTTTCTCTCCCTCTCTCCCCCTCTCTCCTCCTTCCCTCCCTCCCTCTCCTGGAACTCTTAGGCTCAGGTAATCTGGCAGTTTGGCCCCTGAGTAACAGGGACAACAGAAGCACACTGCTGTGCCTGGTTTGATTATAGTTTCTAACAAGTTTTGAAGTCAGATAGTATGTCCTTCTACTTTGTTTTTTTTCCAGATTGGTTTGTTCTAGGTCATTTATATTTACACCAAAATTTTAGAATCAGTGGCCAGTATCTGCAGAAGCACCTGGTGAGCATATGGTTGAAATTCCGTTTGGCACAATCAGTAGTGCTATAGTTTTGAAATTCCAAATTATAAATATGCTGTATGCCTCTACAAATTTAGTTATTTAAATCTTTTCTTTTCAGTGTATTTAGGACAGGGTCTACAGAATTTCACTATGTAGATCAGACTTGTAGTGATTCTCCTATTTTCAGCCTCCCAAGGGCTGGGATCACAGGCATGCACCACCATGCCCAGTCACAATTGCAGTCTCAGCATGCTTCTGGGGGCGGACCTGGTGCTTTGCTCTGTCTAAGCAGGTGTTTTAATCCATTGAGCTATCTCAGCAGTGTTTTATAATTTTATAGTTTTTTGGGTGTGTGTGTGTGTGTGTGTGTGTGTGTGTGTATTTTGGTGCTGGGGATGGAACCTAGGATCTCTGCATGCTGTACTATGCAGGAATTCCACTTTCAGCCATTTTTAGTTTTCAGAAGAGGAGGCACATGTATCTTTTAGTTTATTTCTAAATGCTCTGCCAATTTTAGGATTTTTAAATTTTTTTTATTTATTTTTTGTGTGTTTGGTTGTTGTAGGGTCTCACTATGCAGCTCTGACTTGTGGCAATCCTCTTGCTTTCAGCCTCCCTAGTGCTGGAATAACAGGCATGTGTCACCACAATGAGACACTGGCCTGCTCAAGGCATGTGGTGCTGAGGATCGAACCATGGTCCCTGTGCTGGCCTAAGCTTGCCTAAGCAGACACTTTAGTCTGCTGAGCTATCTTGCTGGCCCCAGACATTATTTTAAGAAATGAATTTTACACTGTTTTTTTATGCTTTTGATAGAACACACACTTCTCAGAGAAAGAAATTTAACAAGCCTGTAAAATACATGAAGAAATGTTCCACATCACTAGCCATCCATGAAATGCAAATTAAAACAACACTTAGATACCATCTCATCCCAGAAAGAATGGTTATCATAAAGAAATCAACCAACAACAAATGTTAGAGAGGCTATGGGGAAAAAGGCACCCTTCTCCACTACTGGTGGGAATGCAGACTGGTGCAACCATTATGGAAAGCAGTGTGGAGACTCCTTAAAAAACTAGAACTAGAAATCCCATTCAATCGAGCTATCCTCCTCTGGGGAATTTTCCCAGAAAAACTGAAAACATCATATCATAGTGATATCTGTGCACCTATGTTTATAGCAGCCCAATTTGTGATAGCCAAATCTTGGAAACAACCAAAATGCCCATCATTTGAAGAATAGTTGAAAAAGATGTGGGGTTTTTATATAATGGAATGTTACTCAGCTATAAAGAGTGAAAAATTAGAAGACTTCATATGTAAGTCTTGAAGATATACTCATAAGTGAAGGAAGCCCGAGACCTACGTGTATATTGTATAGTCTCTATAGTGTAAGAAATCAAAAGAAGAAATAAAAATGGAAATGCTTTTGATAGAAATATAATTGAGTTTCATATTTTGTGCGTACATTTTTTGACCTTGTTAGCTGACTTAGTGAATCTTGCTAGACTATCTAGGCATAGGAGTTTCTTTGGTTTATAATTATGAAGCCTGTGAAAGGAGGTTTTACACCTTTCTTTCCCTGACATTTTGCTTATTTATCTGATGGAGTGCTGAGGATTGACCCAAGCCTCACACACACTGGACAAGCACTCTGCTGCTCCAGCCCATCCTTCTATGTGTTTTCCTTACCAGGTTGCACTGTTAGCACCAGTGGCATAGTTGTGGATGGAATTGATGAGCAGTGTCCCTCTTTGCCTGGCTTGCAGTCCTAGAGAGAAAGCCCTCGGATGTCATCAAGTTATGCACACCATCTGCTATGTAGTCTTTGTGTTTTGCAGTAGTGCTGAGGATTAAACCCAGGGCCCTGAGACCCAGTTTTGTGCTCCATTGAGCCACATTCCCAGCTCTAACCTTGGTGTAATTGAGGAAATTTCTTTCTTGTGAATCAAGGTGTTTTTGTTTGATTTTGTCTTGTTTTAAACCTAGAATGGATGCTGAGCTTTGTGCAAATGCTTTTGTGGCCCATGTTACTCATGGTAAATGACATTGACTCAAGTACTAACAGGTTCCTGCCAGTTTGCACTACTTGTGGAATTGCATGATTGTTCCATGTGTTAACTAACTTTATTGCACCAGTGGTACATGCATGACTGCCCCATCAGGTGGCTTGTAACACCCGTGCTGGAAGTGTTACACGCACACATGGGACAGTCATTCAGGTACTACTAGTGGCAGAAGCTGCTTGGAAGCAAGACATACAGTTGACAGCCCATCATGAATATGTTAATCAAAACTTTATATTCCTGTGCCCCCTCTCCCCCCGGGGGGGACATGTCATGATGTATTTTTGTTTTTATAATTTATTGACTTTAAATTTCCTATTCCTTGCTAAAGATATTTTTGTCTTACGGTCATGAACTGTGATTGTGTTCTAGTTGTAACTTTTCTGTAAGTTTTGGTAATAGGACATGTGAGCGCTCTACAGTGAGTTGGAAATTGTTTCCTTCATATTGCCTTCCTCATACATTTGGTAGGTTTCAACAGGGAAGCCATCCGAGCTGTGTGTTTTTCTTTTCTCATAGGATAAACTATCTAGTTTTAACTCATTGACTAGCTCTGTGGCTGTTCCAGTTTTAAAAATTTCATGTCAGCTGAGGAAGGTGTTGTTTACTGCGCTATATTAGTGTTTGTTGGAACATTTGTTTCATCCTCATTTCCAGCCTCTTTGTTTATATTAAAAGGTACTTCTTGTACATGTGATACAGTTGGCCAATTCTCCTTCTAAACCTGGTTTGATTTAGTTGATTCATATTTAATATTCTTAATAATTACACAGTGTATCTAATTTTAGAGCTTTCCATATTCACAAAAATTTGATTTGTTCCCTCAAAATCAGTACTTCATAGTGTATATCTATAATCCCAGCACTCTGAAGGCTGAGGCAGGAGGATCACTGTGAGTTCAAGGTTTGCCTGAACTGCATAGTGAAACCTGTCTCAAGACAAACCAAATCAAGTGCTTTGGGCATATGTGTTCCCTGCTGGGGTTGAACAAGAGGCTCTCTACTTTCCTGATTGAATTCTGGTGCTGTCTGCAGGGTGATTTTCCCAGGCTGCCTAGTGCCACTGTCTGCACAGTGTGTACCTTTTCCTTGGTGGCCTGCTATTGGGAAGCGCCCCCATGTCCAGGCTGAGTGCTGGTTGGTATTGCTGAGTGTTGGAGGCTGAGCTGTGCCCCCTGGAGGAAACACCTGTGTGAGATAAGCTGCATCCTGACTGGGTCCTGTGGTTGGTCCTTGTGTGGTGTAGATAAATGAAGAATGTAGCAACACCGTGGTTCACAGGAACCTGGTGCTGGTGAGGTACGCCCCTGAGGAGCATGCATCCATATTTGCTAATTCATAACTGCTGTGAATGAGAATCAATACCTACTGATTTGCTGTTTGTGTTTGTGTATGTGTGTATGTGTTCATGTGCCCCTGTTACTCTTTCCCTCAGCCCTTTGGGCTAACTATATTCATACTCTATTTATAATGTCTTTGTAGTTGTATTTGCAGTTAGAATGTGCATCCTTAACTTGTCCCTGTGTACTTTTGTTCTTTTTTTTTTTGTTTTCAGTATTGAGGATTGAACGCAGGACACTGCACTTTCCAGGCAGATGGTTATTCTACTGAGCTATCTTCCTGGCCCTCCTTTCTACTTAAAGATTATCTCACTTTTTGTAAAACCAAAGAACTCCGAAGTAATGTAGAACTGCTCCCATCCCATTCATTTTATAAATGGCTACCTTAATAAGCCTCATTCATGGTAACTGTTGTTCTTACATTAAGCAATTTACGTCTTTGAAGGAGGCTAGGAGGAAGAATGCCATCCGGGCACTGGCCCCAGCTGTTGACATTTATCCACATATTTACCACTTCCTGTGCACTTTATGTCCTCTGGTAGATCCTGATTTTTATCTGGTGTCCTATCCTGGTGATTAGTTTTGTTTGTTCCTCTTTTCTTAGTTCTTAGTTTTGAAGGACGTTTTTACATGTTTTCAGCTAATAGTTGTCATTACAGGTAGTGTTTTCTTGACTTTGTATGTTTACCTGACTAAAAATTAAGCTGTCGTTGATGTTGTTCCTGTCACTGTTTTTTCTTTTAGCTCCTATGAAGACTTTTTTTTCTTGTTATCAGCAGCTTATCTAGGATGTGCTTTCAAAACCACATCCCTTCAAAAATTTTTGTTTTGAGACATGGTCTGGTTAAGTTGCCAGTCAGGTTGGCTTAGAATTTGTGATGCTCTTGCCTCAGTCTCCTGAGTACTTACAATTTTCATTTTTCAGTTGAGAGTTCCACCCTGTTTACACATTAAGCCCAAGTTTTCTCAACTTTCAGTTGTACTTGGTAACAGCTGAAGTGAGGCTTTATTCCCTTTATTTTCTTTTGACTCATGCTTATTTGGTTTTTATTTCCTTTTTGCTGTGCTGAGGATGGAGCCCAAGGCACTGTACATGCTAGGCAGTACTGTGCTCTGCTTTGAAGCTGTGCTCTGTGTGCCCATTCTTCTTTGTGAAAAACAAGATTTTCACACTTGGTTTTGTTAGGGTGTTTTTTTATTGACTTGGAAGCTTTTTCATGTTGAGGTATTTACTTTTAAATTAACAGAGTTGAAAATTGTTCATATTTAACTTCTGTCCAGGGAAATAAAAAGACTTTTGAAATGTGTTCACTCTAATGACCTCTCCCCTTTCTTATGCCCTTTACTTAAATGTTTTTTTTTTTTTTTTTTTTTTTGGCTTTTTGAGACAGGGTCTCTCTATGTAGTTCAGGCTGTCCCTGAGCTTACTTTTGTAGCCCAAGCTGGTCTTGAGCTCGTACTGATCCTCTTGCCTCAGCCTCCCAGGTGCTGAGGTTACAGGCGTACACCACCACTCCCGGCCCCTTTACTTATATCTTGACTATTGAGATTTTTATTTTTTCCTTGTCACAACTACTGTTACTGCTTATGGCATGGGAAATACTGCTGTTTTTGTGTGCATGTTTACTGGTATTTGTGACCTTAACTGTTCTTCGTTGCTCTTATCTCCAGTTTGAGGATTTCCCCCTTTTGTACTTAGTATTATTTGAAAGTTTCTCTGGTGATGATTTGCCAGCCGTAAACTCTTACTGTTTAGCTGAAGCTGTCTGTATTCATCTTTATTCTTCAGGTGCAGTAGCTCCATGGGTGACGGTGATAGTTGATGTTTTTTTTTCTGAAAACTCTGCTGTCTTATGGGCTTTTTTTTTTTTTTTTTT
>PVKN010017891.1:0-17106 GCA_004027915.1 Capromys pilorides
TCCACCCATCCATCCACCCATCCATCCATCTGTCCATCCGTCCATCCATCCATCCACCCATCCATCCATCCATCCATCTGTCCATCCGTCCATCTACCCATCCATCCGTCCATCCATCCATCCATCTGTCCACCCACCCATGGCACAGACATCTGCAGATCCCGCAGCAGGGTCCGCTGCTCAGGGTCTGGAGAGCCAGCTGTCCTCCCCCCTTCCCCTTCCAGCGCAGGCTGTGTGCTTGTCCAGGACAGCACAGCCAGAGAGGCCCGGCAACTTGCTAGGTCTCAGTCATCAGACGAAGCTCTGCCCCTAGATGGCCTCAAGGGCGGCTGACCTCCCGGGTCCATGGCTGGAGAAAGCATCCTATGGGGGCGGATCCAGGATCGGGGACCTCAGCCATGGGTGGGTGGAGTGTGGAGAAAAAGGTGGCGACAGAAAGCACCACTGGCTCTGTGCCCAGCAAGGTGCCAGGAAGGAAGGAGAGCAAAGGAGTCACCCAGGTCCTCGGGGCCACACCCACCCACCCGGGTGAGCTGGTCCTGCAGGCTGCAGGTGGGGGAGGTGAACAGGGACAAACACTTGGGCCACCAGGGAAGACAGCCCAGGACCCTGGCCCTCTGTTAATCTCCTCATGCTCCTCTTTATCTTGCAGAAGGGGCAAGAGAAGGGGAAGGGCAGCCCCACTTCCATGTGCTTTGTTATTTTGGCAAGCCAGGGTGAGATGGCACAGCCTGTGATCCCAGCCCTCAGGAGGATCACTGCAGATTTAAGATCAGCCTGGGCTACAGAGCAAGTTCAAGGCCAGCCTAGAATACAGTGAAATCCTACCTGCCCCCACCAAAAAGAATTATTTTGGCAAAAAGTGGGTCTATGTAAACCTTCTACTTCAGTCATTTCGTTTCTGTGAATTTTTAATGAAATAACAGAGAAAAGGAAAAGCTTTGTCTACAGATTTATTTATTACTGAGCTGTGCGGAATAGGAAAAAACCCTAGAATACACTAAAAAAAAGTCCCGCAATGGGAGAATAACTAAGTCAATTCCCATACACCAGGGGGCCTGGGAGATGACTCAGTAGAATAAGCACTTGCCTGGCAAGCACAAAGTCCTGAGTTCAATCCTTGGTACCACAAAACAAAACAAAAAATAAATAAATAAAAAAAATTCCCATACACCAATTCAGCTTAGTGCACTGAGGCCATTAAACAGTTTTGAAGCACTTAGAATCAGTCAAGACAAATCTCTACACTCTTTCTCTCCCCCTCTCTCTCTCTCTCTCTCTCCCCCCCCCTCCTCTCTCTGTCTTTTTGAGACAAGTTTTCACCATGCTGTTCATGCTGGCCTAGAACTCACTTTACAGCCCAGGCTTGCCTTTAACTGTGGGTAATCCTCCTGCTTCAGCCTCCCAAGTGCTGTAATAATAGGTGTGCACCACCAGCCAGGCTAAATTTGTCTTTCAACTAACTGAAAATTAGGATTGCAGTTTTATATTCAGAATGACAGGTAGTCCAAAAAGGGGGCAAAAACTCCACAAAATAAACTACGTACTGACAGAAAACCAGAAAGATCATGCTCCACAATATTAACCACGGCTTTCTTCTTTGTGTGGTGAAACTGCTCGTGGGTTTTAGTTCCGCTTTGCTGCATTTCCCAAGCTGTGGTCGCTGCATCAACCTAAAGGTGGATCTCCCCTGTGCCGCTGTGCCTGGCCCTGCATAGACCACTGCACTTCCGGTCCCAGCACCCCACAGGGACACAAGATGTGAGGCTCTTGTTGAGTCCAGAGCCTCACAGCGGAGGTGCAGAGGAACCGGGATGCAAGGCCTGGTCTGTTTGATGTTGGGGCCAAAACCCACCCTCCCCAGCAAGGGAAGGAATCAGAGAAGTCATTTCTACTAAATGATGCTACAGGTTACAGACAAGTGGACTTTTGGGTTTTGGTGTTTTTCTGAGCCAGAGTCTCACTGTGTGGTCCCCACGGGCCTACTCATTGTGCAGCCCAGGCTGGCTTTGCACGCGGGGTGATTCTCCCGCCCCAGCCTCCCAGCGTGGAGTGGTGTTGCAGCTGTGTGCCGCCACTCTTGGCTCAGCTTGCCCTTTACGTGTGTTTCCTTGTGGCCACTTCTTTCTCTAGCCACCGACTCCGTGGATCTAGCTCTCTGCAGTGGGCCTCGCCTCCCCGATCTCAGACCCTAGTGAAAACTTCAGCTACCCTCATTGTCTGAAAACCCTGTGCTCAGAAGGCAGCCTGTGAGTGGGGACTGTGCTGGTGACACTAGAGAGCTCAGGATGGGATTCCGCTGAAGCCCCAGCCACTCCAACCCGAACTTGGACACCTAGGAAGAATACAAAGCAGACGGCGTTCTGGGAGGCTGAGGCGGGAGGATCCCAAGTGCAAGCCCAGCTTCGGTCGCTTGTTTTGAGACCCTGTTTCAAAATTTAAAATGAAAGAAATGAAAAGTTGAAGAAGGCGAAGGCTGTGGCTCAGCGTGGGGGTCCTGGGCTCAATCCCCAGTGCTGCAGCAAAATGAAACGACAAGAGCCCACGCACTGCAGCTCTGCCTTGGAGACCCTGCTCCTTGCCGTCCCTCCCTCTTCAGCATGGAAGGGCACGGCAGCCCCTGCGCCTCGCCGTCCTGGGGATCTGGGTCTCCGGTGGACACTAGGTGTGTTGGCGATGTGCATGTCCCTTAGCTGTGGTCCCCAAACTCCTAGGCTAAGGCTGCAGCTCCCAACCCTGCCCCAAGCGCCCAGCCTGGATTCAGGAGGCCCTAGGGTGCGCCTGACACCCACCCTGCCAACTCTGAGACCCACACAGCTGAGGAACACGGGGCAGCAGCCCCTGAAACACTGTTCTTCGGGTCCTGCAGAACACAAGGTTTCTGGACCAGCAGTGAGCTGTGACTCAAAGGGGCTGAGTGGAGGGGCTCCTGGCCACCAGCATCCTTCCCGCCTCCCTCCTGCAGGGTCCCCAAGCATCCAAGGGGCCATCAGTTGACTGAGGCACAAGGGACGAAGCTAAGGAAGCCACCTCCACCTGCAGTTTCTGTTCCTCTTCTGCCCCTTCCGACACCAAATGCAAAACCAAAGCCTGCCCCACAGAGTCTCAGGAGAGGTGGGCCAGGGCGAGCTCGGACCCACCCCAAGGGACCACAGCCTGCAGGCCTGGCTGTCCCTGGCTCCCTGCGACCCACTCTGTGTTGCCTTATTTAGCTTGAGCTCGGGTCTGAGGAGAAGCGCTGGTCGTCAAGACAATGAACGTTGAGTCACAGGAGTTCTTGTGTGTGGGGGGCTGGTCCCTGTGCGGGTGTCGTGGTGACTGGTTTCATGTGCTGGATCTAAGCCTCAAAATAAGCCTGTATGACACACCATGAGTCAGATTCTGGACAGAAAGGAAGAAAATTAAAGCAGAATTTTTCTCAGAATGAAGAATCCAGGAGTGGAGAGCAGGATTTTGAAGCCAGGTTCATTTGAATCTAAATTCGTGGTTTCTTTTAAATGTACTTAGCTTTTCTGTTTGTTTTCTTTTCATTTTTTGAGCCAGGGTCTTGCTCTGTAGCTCAGGCTGGTTTTGAACTCACGATGCAGCCCCACCTGCCCGCAGACTCAGGCGGTTCTCCTGCCTGTCTTCCAAAAGCTGGGGTTGCAAGTGTGTCCCACCACACCTGATCAGATGGAGATATTTTAAATAATTTTTATAATAAAAGATATAAATTTTTAAATTTACATTTTTATTAGTATATCTTTGCAAGACATAATAATGCATTCATTGTAGGGAATTACTACATCTCAATTGTTTTTTTTTTCTCCATTTCCTAGCCCTCCTTCTTTTTTTTTTTTTTTCCAACATTAGATTCTTCTTTCTTTCTTTCTTTCTTTCTTTCTTTCTTTCTTTCTTTTCAGTTCTGGAAATTGAACTCAAGACCATGTGCTTGCCAGGCAGGCACTGTGCCATTAAGCTTGCTTGCTTGCTTGCTTGCTTGCTTTCTTTCTTTCTTTCTTTCTTTCTTTCTTTCTTTCTTTCTTTCTTTCTTTATTTATTTATTTATTTATTTTTGCAGAACCAAGATCAAACTCAAGACCTTGCACTTGCCAGCAGGCACTTTTGCCCCTAGAACTTATTTATTTTTAAATTATTTAACGTTTTATTTATTTATTTATTTTTTCATTGAGACAAAGTCTTAGGGCTGGGGAGATAGCTCTGTGGCAAAAGTGCCTGCCTAGCAAGTTCAAGGTCATGAGTTCGAACCCCGGTCCCTTCCCCCCCCAAAAAAGTCTTGCTTTCTAGTCCAGGCCAGCCTTGAACTCACTCCATCACCCACATTAGCCTCACATTCTCAGCAGTCCTCCTGCCTCAGCCTCGTAAGTGTTGGAATTATCATTTATTTATGTCTTCATAAAGTTAATTATCATACATACAGATGAATAGCCAGACTAACAGGTAAGAAACACATAGGACAATCATACTAAATCAAGGAACAGCTATCAAGTTTTATGGAAGCGTGAAGGGGCGGCACGTTTCAGTGGGCCGGCTACGCACAGCCTGTGGCCGACAGCTGGGTGACCAAGCTTGAGCTGCGTCAGTTCCGCTGAGCAATGGCAGCGCATGACCCAGCGCCCAGCACCCAGCACTCTGAGAGCCTAGGAGAGTCAGGAAAGCCGAACGTGATGCGGCCCAAGCATGCTGGCCCAAGGCGGGGACAGGAAACGTGCGGGTGTGGGGCCTCCTTGTCCACTCCAGTAGCTACGGCTTCTCAGGGATGGAAGCACTGTGCATCACACATCCATTGCCTTGGTGTCTGGGAGACGAGATCATGACCCAGGCGGTGGCAGAGGAGGCCAGGTCCTGAGGGCCTCTGAGGAGCGCAGGGCCTGCTGGAGACCTGGGGAGCCCCCAGCCCAGCTGCGGGCAGAGCAGCAGCCATTTCCCACTTTCACACTCCTGTACCTGCGCACACACTCACACACTAGCACACATTCATATACCCATGCACACTCCTTCGTGCACATACCACACACACATCTGCACACGCTCACACGTTGGCACACACACATGTGCACAGTCATGCATCTGTGCACATAGTGTCACACACTCATACACTCATGCACTCACACCCAAACAGCAGCGTTTTCATGCACCTGTGCACACTTAAGCATCCACGCAACACCTGCACACATACGTGCACACACACATTGGCACACACATGTGCACACTCATGCGCCTGCACACATGTCACACACTCATGCACCCGTGCACGCTTATGCATCCACACACACACCTGCACACAACCATGCACTTACATACATATACCTGCACGCACATTCACACACATACTGGCACACACTCAGACACCAGCACACACACATCTCAGCACACTCACGCATCTGCACATACATACCTGCACACACTCATGCACTCGGGCACCGGCACCCACATACCCACACAGAGGCGTTTTCATGCCCCATGCACTTATGTATCTGTACACATTCACAGACCTGCACACGCTCATGGATCTGCACACACTCACACACACCTGCACACATACACCGCACACACTCACATGCCTGCACACGCCCACCATGTGACCCACAGGGGCAACTCCTGCTTGTGGCTGGGGAAGCCCGACTTGCACAGAGAAGCAACATAGCCAAGGCCCCCGTGCTCACCCAAGGCGCTGCGCTCGCCCTCCCTGGGCCCAGCGGTCCCGGCCCACGTGTGCTACCTGACAGGAGCCCCCAGAACTGCCGCTCTGTCCCCCCTCCTGCCTGGCTTGGTTCACCTTGGCCCAGCGGACTTCTCTCAGGCTGACCTTGCCAGGGGGCCCCTGTGCTCCTCTGAACACAGTGGCGCCGCTTCCTCTCCTGGAAAACTCTCGCCTGTAAGCCAGCAGCGCGCTTGCACAGGGCCCCGCAGCTAGGACCCCAGCCGGGGCCCCTGCAGCCTGCCGCCGCCGTCAGGCTCTCCCAGCTCTGTTCTCTGGGTGCCTGGCACTTGCAGTTCTCCGGCCGTCACTGCCGCAGATGCCACATCCTCGTGCCTGCTATTGGCTCTCCCTAGTCCGTGGCTCTTCCCACTCTTATTCCGTATTTGCCTGACAAACTCTTACTCAGCCTTCAAAACCCACTTTTGAAGTAAACACTGTCTCTTGGTCATTGTTTTCTCCTGGCATCTCCCATGGTGACCACCATATTTAAAGGCAAAAGATGAACAAACCCCATCCCTCACCTTGGGGAAAGAGACCCCGCCTTCCCTCTCCCCAGCAGCGGTGCTGCTGGTCCGGATGGTCTCGAGGCCAGAGGCCAGATGGGAAGACAGCTCACTCTGACCATCACCAAAGCTATGTTCCAGTTGGCAGGAAGGTCATGCGTGGAAGGCGCCCTTCAGTGGCTGGTGCTGCTCCACGGCCATGCTCCAGAGGCCTCGGAAAGGCGTGGCCGGTGGAGGTGCTCGTTGCTTTCTTCTTACTTCCTGGGGAGAGGAGCTAGGGGCCGCAGTGGCCCACGTAGGCCTCATCTGGGATCTAGGGAAGACGCCCCACCCTTTTATTTCTTCCCTCACTCACTCATCAATCAATCAATCATTCAACAAACATGCTTTTGTTGAGATCTGGCTATGTAAACCCGACTGGCCTCAAACTTGAAGCGATCCTCCTGCCTCGGGCTCCCCAGAGATAGGATGACAGCTGTGCACACCACATGTGGCTTAACAAATGCAAAGCACCTGCTCTGAGCCATGTGCCCACCTGGCTCACGGGACCTGGCATCCTTTCCTGGAAGGAGACACTGATGTAGCTTGGGGAGCTGGCCGCAGGTTGGCAGGGGCCAAGTGGCACTGGGCTTCCTGTCAGGCAGATGACAGTGGCCATTTCCTGTCTGTGCCAGCCAGAGCCCCATCCACCCATCTCAGGCCCTGGGCACCCACCAGGCCAGAAGCAGCCCAGGAGGCTCCCCTTCCTGTCACCACCCTGTCCCCTGGGCCAGAAGGACGGGGCCTTTCCTGAGGGTCCCCAAGGCCCAGGTGATACCTTCCTCACTGACCTGCAGGTCTGCCCAGCCACACCCCAGGCCTACTGTGCTTCCCAGGCTGCCTTTGGACATCGGTCCCTCAGGACTCCTGGGCCCCAGCCCCATCCATCCCCTCTGTCTGCCTCAGTTTCCACATGACATTGGTGGAATCATCCTACATCCCTAAAGATGCAGGGCTTTCTTTCTTTCTTCCTTCCTTCCTACCTCCCTTCTTTCCTTCCTTCCTTCCTCCCTTCTTTTTCCTTTTTAGTACAAGTGACTGAACTCGGGATCTTGCGCTTGCCAGGCAGGCACCTAGGCTGCTGAGCTATATTCCTAGGCTCCAGGGCTGCACTGCTCTGTCTCCCACCCCTTGGGGGGAACAGGGTCTCCCTTTGTAACCCAGGCTGGCCTCAGATGCCTGGTAGTCCTCCCACCTCAGCCTCCCAAGAGCTGGGATTGCACCGCCTGGCCCAGGCCCAGGTCTCGACCTCAGGGCTGATGCCCCGCCCCCATAACACGAGCTACCTGAAGACAGTTGACGTGGGGTGAGGAGGTCAGGGCCAGGGGACCAACAGCTGCCTGGGCAGGAGGCGTGCCCCAGGTCAACAGGTTGAGCACAATGTTTCTTTCTTGTTTCTTTTTTAAAGTTTTATCCATTTATTTATTTTCTCTATTACGCTTATTGCTATGATTTAGATATCCCTCTCTTCAACTCTCATCTGCATCTTACTTACAAAACTTTTTCACTTCACCCTTCTCATTTTTTCTTTTCCCTTCCTTCCTTTTCTGACCCCTCTCTAGTTCCCTTTTTCTTTTGAAAAATTTCCTCCTTTTTCTCAATTTCTATTGTGCATTGTGGTTGTTATTTATACTTTCAGTTTTTCACACCAGAGAGACAACTCAATATTTATACGTGTGTCTGATTTATTTCACTTAAGAGTATGGTTTCAGGGCCGGGGAGATGGTTCAGTGGTTTAAAGCTCCTGCTTAGGAAAGCTCAGGCAACTTCAGGGACTGCGGTTCGATCCCCGGCACCACATGCTGCGCCAGCCCCACCACCAGGGCAGGCTGGGCCAGCCACAAAATAAATAAAGAAACAAACAAACACAACAAGCAAATAAATAAATAAATAAATAAATTTTTTAAAAAAAGAGTATGGTTTCAAGGTAGACCCACATACCTAGAAATGCCTCCAGTTTATCCTTCTTTATGGATGAGTAGTACTTCATTGTATTAAAAAAAAAAAACAACCCACATCTTTTTTATTCATTCATTGGTTGATGGCCATTTGGGCTGTTTTCAAGATTTAGCTACTACCAACTATGCTACTATAAATATAGGGGTGCATAGGGCCCTGTGGCATGATGCATTTAATTCTTTTAGGAGGATACCCAGAAGTGGAATAACGGGGTTGAATGGGACCTTCAACCCTAGTTTTCTGAGGAATCTCCACACTGATTTTCCACAGTGGTTTCACCAATCCGCACTCCCACCAACAGTGGAGAAGAGTTCCTTTTCCCCCACAGCACCTCCAGAATTTGTTATCATTTAATATTTTGATGATAACCATTCTTTCTGGGGTGCGATGGAATCTCAGTGTTATTTTAATTTGTGTCTCTCAAATGACCAGTGATGTTGAACATTTTTTCATATATTTATTTGCTATTCATATTTTTTCATCTGAGAAAAATGTGTTCACCTCAGAAGCCTATTTTTGGATTGGGTCTTTACATTTGGGGGGATCTGTTTTTTAATTCTTTATTTTTAATTTTGTAGGTATTTTTCCATGGTTGGAAGAGCAACTGGCTAAAAATTCTCGCCCCTCTGTGAGTTGTCTCTTCACTCTGTTGGTGATTTATTTTACTATGCAAAATTTTTATTTTTAATAAAATAAGATCTCAGTTGTTGGGTTTTTGTAGTACTTCCTGTGAAGTCGAGGCTTGTTTGTGATGTCTTTGCCTATACTTATATGTTTAAGAGTTTTACTTAACTAATTTAATTTAGTGTTTCTGTTTTAATATTTATATCTCTGATCCATTTGGACTTTAGTTTAGTGCATAGTGAGGAACATGGGTCTAGATTTAGTCTTCGGCAGGTGCAATGCCAGTTTTTTAAGAAGCATTTATTAAAGAAGCTGTTTTCCTTTCCATGAATATGATGGGTTTTTTTTTTTTTTTAAAGATAAAGCAGCTGAGTGTGTTTGTAGTTGTGGCTGCGTCTTCTAATCTGCTCCATTGATTTTAAGGTCTGTGCTTTGTTGCCAATAATATGTTGTTTTTATCAAAGTGGCTCTGAAGCCAGGAATCGTGGTGCCACCTGTCTTGTTTTTCTTGCTGAGAATTGCCTTTGGCATTCTAGGTCTCTTCTGGCTGCTAATGAATTTTAGGATTATTTTCTCCAATTCTGTCAGACACACTAAAGGTATTTGATTGGGCTTCCATTAAATCTGCATAACAATTTTGGGAGCATTATTATTATGTTGGCTCTTCCATGTGCAACACACTCATTTATCCATGAGTGAGAGATGTCTTTCTTTCTTTTTTTTTTTTTTTTTTGTACCAGGAATCAAATTCAGGACCTTACATTTGCCAAACAGGCACTTATGCCACTGAGCTATATATCCCCAGACATTCTTTCTATTTTCTGATATCTTCTTTGATCTCCATTACCAGAGTACTGTAGTCTTTAATATAAACTTCCTTTTACTTTCTTTGCTATACTGATTCCTAAGTTTTTTTTTTAAGCCATTGTGAAAGGCATGGTTTCCATAATTTCCCTCTAGTGAGCTTGCTGTTTGTACACAAGAAACAACTGATTTTTTGCCTATACTTATATGTTTAAGAGTTTTACTTGCATTCTTTTCTAGAAGATTTAGTGTTTCTGTTTTAATATTTATATCTTTGATCCATTTTGAATTTAGCTTAGTGCATGGTGAGAAACATAGGTCTAGTTTTAGTCTTTGGCATGTGCAAAGCCAGTTTTCTAAGCAGCATTTATTAAGGAGGCTGTCTTTCTTCCAGTGAATATACTGATATAAGTATACATCTTGTACAGTATACACTGTAAGTATACTGATTTTTGAGTGTTGACTTGAACTCCAGCTCTGTTGCTGAGTTTGGTTATTAAGTCTAGAAGTCCTCTGGTGGAGTTTTGGAGTATTCTATGTACAGTGCCATGTCATCTGCAAATAATGATAATTTAAGTTCTTCCTTTCCTATCTTTATTTCTTTCTCCTGGCTAATGTTTCCAGAACTATATTGAACAGGAATAGTGATAGTAGACATCCTTCCCTTAGTCCTGATTTTAGAATGAACATTTTCATTTTTTAAAAATTTTTTATTTTAAAGAGAAAAAAAATAATGAGAACAGAAACAATAGCAAAGCAACATAAAACAACAAAAATGGTACAGAACTTCAAAAAACTTTCATTTTTTGACCACTTAGTGTGGTGTTGGATGTTGATTTTTCATAGATGGCTTCAAGTAGATTGAGATGAAGACTACTTATTCCAAATTTTGTAGTTTTTTTTAAATAATCAAGGAGTATTAGACTTTGTCAAATGCTTTCTAGTGCAATGGAATTGGAAATCAATGGCAAAAGAAATCACAAAAACTTCACCAACACATCGAAATTAAAAAGCACCCTCCCGAACAACCAGTGCATCACAGATGAAATTAAAGAGGACATTTAAAAGTATCCATAATTAATGATGCTGACGCAACGTACTGGAACCTTTGGGATACAATGAAAACAGCCGTGGGAGGAAATTTACAGTGGTGAAGTCTCAGAGTAGGAAAGTAGCCTGGGCTCAAATCAACAGCCCAATGCTGAATCTCAAACTTCTGAAATAAATTAGTAAATAAATAAATGACAGGCCAAGGCCAAAGCTTATACATGCGGTGGGGGGCGGGGAATGATAAAGATCAGAGCAGAAGTTCATGCAATTGAGACTAAGAAGACAATATAAAGAATCAATTAATCAGAGTGTTGGTTCTTTGAAAATTTAAATAAAATTCTCAAACTCTTAACCATTCTTATTTTTAAAAAAAGGAAAAGACTCAAGTTCATGGAATTAGCAATAAAAAGGATGAAATCACAAGAGATATTTCAAAAATTCACAAGATCATCAACACCTTCTTCAAGGAGTTTTATTTTATTTTTTAAATTTTATTTTATTTTTGCAGGACCAGGGATTGAACTCAGGCCCTTGCACTTGCCAAGCAAGCGCTTATTCTACTGAGTTATTTCCCCAGCCCTGAGGAGTTTTACTTTAATAAGGTGGAAAACACAGAAGAAAACCTCCTAGATGTATATGAATTACAAAAATTGAATAAAAAATGTAGAAATGCTAAACAACCTTGTATCAGTCAATGAAATTAAAGATGTAATTAATAATTTACCACAAAGAAAAGCCCAGGTCCTGGTGAAATCGCTGCTAGATTCTCCAAGAAATTTGGAGGAGCTGTGGTGCCATTACTCCTCAAATGCTCTAGTGAGACTGAGGGGAAGCAGTACTGCCAGAGTCGGCAAGGGTGCCCTGAGACCAAAACCAGACAAGGAGAAGGGCGTGGGGGTGTGCACCTACCATCCCAGGCCCAGGGAGGCTGAGGCATGAGGATCCCCCAGGTCTGAGGCCAGCCTGGGCTACGTATTGAGTTCAAAAATGCCAGCCTGAACTACAGAATGAAACCTCGTCTAAAACACAGAGCAGGACCCTAACCCAACAAGAGAACTGCAGGCCAATCTCCCTAACGAACATAAATGTAAAAGCCCTCAGTCAGATACTGGGAAACAGAAAATCAAGCAGACCATCGCCATCAAACAGCAAATCAAGAAGATCGTACACCATGACCAAGTGGGATTCATCCAGGAACGTAGGGATGGTTCAGCGTACGCAAATCACTAAACGTAATACCCCAAAGACAAAAACCACACTATCGTCTCCATAGGTGCAGGAAGAGCGTTTGGCAAAGCCCAACATCCAGTCACCATGTTTTCTACAAAGAGAGGACACAGCCCACGTGAAGTCAGACTTGGTGTGGAGCACTGTGGACCAATCAGAAGAGTGCTTTCCCCTCATATGACTGTTGCACTGTTTATGGGACCAATCAAAAGGTGTATTTTCAATCCTTCATTTGCATGTGGGCGTAGTCAGTCATAAGACACTGTCCCTGATCCATCTTTTGCATTGGAAAGCAGCCCAGTAAGTCCTTCTCTAGGGCAGTTTTGCTTTGTTTTGTTTTGAGACAGGGTCTCACTATGTAGCTCATGCTGGCCTTGAATGCAAAGCCATCCTCCTGCCTCAGCCTCCCCAGTGCTAGGATTACAGGTGTGTGCCACCACACTTAGCAAAATCTTTTTAAAGTTGTGTCTGTCCAATAACCTGATTACAATATTACCAGAGTCCCAGGACCCCAGACGCTGAGGAGACTGAGAGCCCGAGAACTCCTAAGGCCCGGTGTGGGCAGCGGGCAGGCTGCAAGGCCCCTTCGGTGCTGACCTCTCTAGCACAGGCCTGCCCTCCTGCGGCTCAGGTGGCAGAGCCACCCAGGCCTCTGAGAGTGGCCGACTGTGGCGCAGGAATCCAAGGGAGAGGATGTGCAGGGCCCGCCCTACGGCGCTCCCAAGCCGGGAGGTGGCGGGAGTGAGGACACCTTGGAGATGCGCCCTGGAAGGCAAAAGCAGCGGGGGAGCTCTGCGGGCTGGGACTCCCAGTGTCCAACTCCCGGATACCTGAGAGAGCCAGCGCCAGCTGGGAGTCAGAGCAAGATGGAAACAGAAACTGGGAAATCGGTCTTTAGAGTTAGAGAGAGAGGCAGGTATGATCCCGCACTTGGGAGGCTGAGGCAGGAGGATTGCCACAAGTTCAAGGCCAGCTGGACTTTGTAGTGAGCTCAAGGCCAGGCTGGCGCAGGTCAAGAAGTCTTGGGTAAACGTTCCCCCAAATTCCCCAACTACTTTCTCATTTCCCCTCCCCTTCCCCTTCAGCACACTAAAGAAGTGGTTTCAAAAAACTATATTCACCTTTTCCATTTCTTCACTTGCGAGCATTGTGTAATCTTTGCATTGCAGCCATTGGGGATCTGTCAACGATGTTGCCTGAACAGCCTCGCGGGCGGCTCAGCTTCCTGCCTGCAGCCAGGTGTTCTCCCCAGCAAGCCTGCAAACTCAGGCAGGCAGCGCAGCGCAGCTCGGGAACTTTGCATGTCTTCACACTGAGGCAGACTCTGAACAGAACCCACTCACAGGCCTACGAATGCCTACTGTTGCAGAAGAAAAAAAAAATCAGAGCAGGAAGGGGCTGGCGGGAAATGCACCGGGACCCTCAGAGCTGCCCTTCCTCCAGCAAAGTGGGGTGGGTCAGGAGATGTGTGCTGCCCGCCACTGTGCTGCCAGGAGTCGGCTTGTGAAGAGAAAAGGGCTCCTCGGACCTGGAGGTTCTGGTCCACAATCCAGTGGCCCCGTGGCCTGGGGCCTCCCACAGGCAGGATGTGGTGGTAGGGGCCGGCAGTGTAGCCACAGACATCGCTGGCAGAGAGCCACAAGGAGGACAGAACTGCTCAGTCCTGCGATCCTCTGAGATCGCCATAAACCACAGTCACCCTGGAGGGTCCCCGTGAGGCTCCAGTGCCTCCCGAGGATTCGATAGTCAGACCCTGGGGAGATGCTCAACAGCTAAGCACGCCGGAGGCCAGCATGGTGGCGAAGGCCATTCGTTCATCCTGTTCTGTGGCGGCTGAATTCTCCTCCTCCTCCTCCACTCCTTCTTCTTCTTCCCCTTGTCCTTCTCCTTCTCTTTGTCCTTGTTCTTGCCTTTGTGCTCGTCCTTGACCTCCTCTTCCTCCTCCTTTTTGTTGTTGTTTTTGGGACAGGGTCTTGCTGCATAGTTCAGGTTAGAATTCAATATGTACCCAGGCTGGACTGGAATTAGAAGAAGTCCTCCTGCCTCAGCCTCCCAAGTGCAGGGTTTACAGGCCACCGTGCTCAGCAGCTAAAGGGGCAGGGCACCATCTGACATTGGGTTTGGGGGGACACCAGCCAGCTTTGCAATGCGGTACACAGGCAGGCAGATGCATCTGCAGAGGACACTGCAGGTGGCCTACAGACCGAGACCCGGCACCCGCCTCTCGCCATCTGGTGGATCCCAAGAGTGACTTTGTGGGGTGATGGGACGTCGTGGCGCCAGGGGGTCTGAGAGTGAGTAGCAGCTGTTGAGGTCACACTGGGGACCGTAGGTGCTGAGGGAGGGGGAGACAAAAGTGCGGGTGCCACGCCTTGGGTGCAGGTCCCCAGACCCCAATGTGCCCAGCTCTGGGAGGCCTGGAGGTTCCTCTGGGCTCAATCCTGGGACAGCCAAACCTGAGGTCTCTGTTGTCATGGAGATGGCCTCACAAGCCCACATCCAGGAGAGATCATCTCTCCCCGCTGAAGCCCCCCAGGGAGCATTGCACACCTCAGTGCCTGCCCCAGTCTGCGTTTGGACCCAGTTATGCTTGGCAGATTTCACCAGCGAAAACCATGGTGCAGCCTTGCCTTTCCTCTCAGAGACAGCGCGGTACCCGCAGGCCCTGGAGGAAGTAGGTCACACGTGGGAGGGCACGGGGACCTATGGGGGCCGCAGTGACCACACCAGGCAGAGTCCCTCGGAGCCACGGCAGCCTTTCCACGGTCCACGTTCACCTTGTACGCGTGTCACATGCGACCCTAGGAGTCAGAGCCCAAGGGTCCCTGCCTTGTAGGAGTCTCTCAGCATCCCTGGTGCGAACACGAGCCAGCGTAGTCATTTACAGAAAAGTGCAAAGTCCCCATGGAGACAGTCTGAACCAGTCCGGTGCTTTGGCTGAGGAATGTCACAGGTCTTTCTGGTGGGTCAAATCTGCAATCTGTTGCGGTTGCTCGAGAATATCCCCCACGTCTCTGCTCGGACACAGCTCCCCGGACAGCACTTGCCGCTCCCGGGCCTCGGTGACTCGCTCCCCATACCCAGCACCGTGGCACGCTGATTCTGTCAGCGCAGCTATTTCGCCACCCTGCGACCAGCCCCCCAGCTCCTGCGCCCCGTGTGTGTATCAGGTGGTCTCCCTGTCCACCTCCCGCTCTTACGCCATCTGGAGTGGCTTCTTGCGTGACTGGACAGATTCCGATTTGCTGGCCCGAGGAACAGAAGACAACAATATTCACACCAATCTTGTTTTTTTCTTTTATTTTCTAAATTTTATTTTAAAGAGAAAATAATAAAACAAAATTTCAAAACAAGATAATAGGTAACTATGGTCAATACATTATGTATTGTTATCTGTAGTTACTCAGAGTATAAGATATCAGTATTTAATTGTCCAAACAATATTAGCACAAACCTTGCTTTTCAATAAACTAAGAGAAACTAGTAGTATAACCATCTTACTTATCATATATACATATATGTATACATATATATTTATATATGTATGCATATGTATTTACATATATATGCATAGTCTTGCCTTTTGCTCTTCTCTTCCTCCTTTTCTCCATTCTCCCACCCCAGTTTGTTTTTCTTTCGAAGTTTCCTTTCATTTTCCAATATCCACTCTGCGTTTGGATCTTATTGACTTCAGCTCCTCACACTAAGGAAACAACATCATGTTTACACACATGCATCCGCGTTATCTCACTCAGGAGTATGGTCTTGTGTCACATCCATCTATGAAAGTCTCCGGCTGGTCCTTCTTTACGGCTGAGTAATATTCCATTGTATACAAAGGCCACATCTTTTCTATCCATTCCTCGGTTGATGGGTGTTCACACCAATCTTGAAATACTGGGTGGGGTGTCATCAAGAAAATGACCCCGTACCATTAGCAACCTTTGGATTTGAATTTGTCCCTTGGCGTGATTTTAAAGGACCACATGTCACAGGCCTTTAAGTTGCTCAGGGGCTACTGATATTGTAAATACTAAATGAAGAAAACAGCAAGCATATCCTGGGCAGCAGCTGTGGTGGACAGCTCAGCCCCTGCATTCTGAGCACGGTCCCTCCTAATTCTCCTACAGAGTGTGGGCTGTTTGTTCAAGTCAAGGTTCTTCATGACAGACAAGTGGCACCTACTCTGGAGAAACAGGAAGGATGCAGGGACCTCAAGGAACCTCAAGAAAGAGCTAAAAGACACCAGGCCCAGCTGAGACTGTCACAGAGCTGGTCTGTGGAGGACACGGGGGCTGCAGCTGTCAACATTGGACACCGCCACTACTAACACTGGGAATCGCCCCACTGTCCTTCAGCGCGGCATGGCCTGGGGCAGACCCTGCCTGCGTCCCCTGCCTGTGCCCGGTGTCAGGGCTGGTGAAAGCTCCGCCGGCTGTGGTGGTGAAGCACCGATGGGCTCGCCCCACTGTTCCCAAGCGGGAAGCCAGCCGATGCTATGGCATGGCTGTGGCTCGAGGGAGTCCCCCAAGCTTCCTGCAGGGAGACGTAACCCCTCTTCTGAGGCAGCTGCAGGGTGGAGCCAACGTCTGACGTCGGTGGTTAGAGGCGGGGCCCTCAGGAGGGGAGCAGGACTGAAGCCATCAGGGTGGGGTCCCCTGGACTACCTCCTGGGGAGATCAATAGGGAAGCACACCTCCTGCAGCTCGGCGTGTGGGGGCACACACAGGCCACCCCCCCAGTGTGTCCTCACCCTCGTGTCCGCAGAACCCTGAGTCACCCTCTCACCCTCCAGGCTCCCCTCAAGAAGGGAGGGGGTGTGCACCCTGAGACTGGCAGGCGCTTGGATCCATCCGAGGCCAGAGCCCGCCTGCTTCCCACCGTAACGCGGAGCTTCCTAGTTAGTTCGTTCTGGAAACGCTCTAATGCTCTGTACTTGTGCATTAAAAAAACATTGAAAAACCACATATCTGATCATAGCAGCCTTCCTGTTAATAAAGAATTCAGCTTGAGCATTAAAATGCACTCATGCACCGGGTTGTTCAGATGAACCTGAAACAGAAACAGCACCTGGCCTGAAACCAACCCCAGGACGTGGTTACGGGTGTCCCGTGGCTCTGCACTAGGGGTTTCCTGGGGGCAGCAAGGACTTCCCTTCCCCTCCCCTCCCCTCCCCTCCCCTCCTTTCCCATCTCC
>PVKN010017892.1:0-10821 GCA_004027915.1 Capromys pilorides
CTCCTATAATTTTCATGTTTTCAGGGTTTGTTTTTGCACCTATTGATGATTGTATGTTTTCAAGTGTGTGAAATTGTATAAAATCATTGGTGTTCATTGTTTGCTTGAGCGCAGATCAAATGTTTGAAGAAAGAAACTTTATTTTTGCAACTTAAGTACAATTTTTATGCTTGAGGTACTTTAATATGTATAGCAGAACCTCCACAGCCTGATGCCCCCTGCTTTTGTAGCAGTGTATGGTATGCACTTGAGAGTGTGTATGTGTATTTTTTTAATATAAATATATAACTGTCCTTTTCACTCCATGTTGCTAAGTGGTATTTCATATGTCGTTATACTGATAACAACCCTTGTAAGTCTTGACCACTCATGAATAATAAATACATACTGTTGGCATGTAATGCTTGGTTTCCTTGTATTGAGTTATTCTTTAAGTGTAAGGACCAGCTGTCTAATTGTTTTTGTGCCTTAGATTATTTTTTCTGTATTACACATGAAACCTAGGGGTGATTTGTTTACCACTGCTAATTTCAAGACAGGGTCTCACTAAGTTGAACAGCTTGGACTTGAGTTTGTAATCCTGATACCTTCTTCATTAGCTGGAATTACACTTATGTGCCACCACACTTGGATTGTTTCCTCAATTAAAAAACAGTTCTTGTAATAGCTAATGCCTAGGGGAAAATGATTAATGTATTGTAAAAGCACAGTGAGATGGAAGCCAGCTGCACCCCTACTTGAAATACTGCACCGATTTGTATCAAATGATTACCTAAAAATAACAATTGTGCTGTACGTTTATGTAGAAAGTTCCTTTGGGAGAACATAGAGGATCCACATGTGCTATGTAGTTTTCAGGTGACCACACCTTGGGGAGGGCAGAGATGCAGGTAGGGCCAGGGACTGAGAGAGATGTGGGCTCCCAGGTGATGAAGAACTCGCCCACGTTGTTCACATGGTTGATGCCCACTTTGTTGGTCATAGTCCCAGGCTGGATGATCTGTGGTGTCCACCACCTGTGGCTTCCCAGTGGGCAGTGCCCAGGCACTGCAGAAGCCCACAGGGACGTATTACCACTGGCCAACCCAGGGCAGCACCTGCAAATCTGCTAAGAGGACTCAGTTTGATGGGCCTTCCTCATCCCAAGGCTCTAGGTGCCTCAGCAGCCAGCAGGCTGGCCTCATCAGCAGTGCACAACTGGGGCCCAACACAGGCCCCCACAGGTGCCTGAGGCTTGCAGCCATGGATAGGCTGGCTACAGCACTGTAGGTGATTTAGTCCTGTTATGCCTAGGTCCTTAATGAGAAAGGCAGAACATAGAGCGACTTGCAGGATTTGGCATCCTTTATTTGCAAGCCAGGTTTTACTTTTTTTTTTTTGTATTTGGTATAGGCTCTACAGGGTCTCACTGTAGTTTGGACTCGTAGTGATTCTCCTGTTTTCAGCCTCTCAAATGCTGGATTATAGGCTATTGAGACTGGGCACTACCATGCCCAGTCTCAGTCGCCTTCCCAGCGCACCCCTCGGGTAGAGCAGATACAACACTCAGGGATCAGACCCTGGCTACTGCACTGTGCCGAGGTAGGTGCTTTAGTCCACTGAGCTATCAGGCCAGCCCTGGTTTTACTTTTGAAATATTTTCCCATAGTGTGCAGTTCTCTTCCTGGACTCGGTGTTTTGTTTCTAACTTGCTGATTTACAGAGAATTACAGTGAGTCAGATTTGTACAATTTGGTTACAGTAGCAATTTTGGAATTAAGTAGGAGAAATTACTTTATTGAATTTCCCAGGATCCATGAAATAGGATTTTGAAAACTGAGACTTGTTAATCTTTTGAAAAACACTTCCAAGTGCCTCTAAAGTGGGCAGCACGGGTTTGCTCAATTCATTCTGGGTTTTACTTCTGACAATTCACGTAGTACAGTGTTGAACTTTGTTGTCATGATGGTTTAGATTCCATCTGGGAGAGTTCTCTGTTGTTGTTGTTGATTTTAACTTTATGTTATGGCTGGCTCAGCCCTGGGGTTGGGGCTGGTACAGCATGTGGTGCCGGGGATCGAACCATGGTTCCAGTGTTTGCCTAAGCAGGTGCTTTAGACTGCTGAACTATCTTGCCAGCCCAAGTTCTGTTTTTTCTTTTCTTTTTTGTGGTTCTGGAGATTGAACCTCGGTCCTTGCAACTATGTACTGCAGGCACCAGTTGTAAAAATTGGTAAAATTATTGCCAACATAGAGAAGCAGCTTGAGATAGTCTGAATGTGATAGTACATTTCTCCATCAGACTGTATGCTCGAAACACTGTTACTGTGCAGTGTTATTTGTGTAGTAGCATAGATTTTGATGGCAGGATAGTAATTTCAAACACTTTAAGGATACCTCTAGCACTTCAGTACCAAAACTTTTGGGAGGAATAAATGTTGGAATCTATATTAAATCTGTGTCTCTGAAAAACTAAATAATCTTACTAACAATGTCAGTAAGCCAGGCATGGTGATGGATGCCTAAAATCCCGACACTTGGAGCTGAAGCAGATGGATTACTGCAAGTTCAAAGCCAGCCTGGGCTGCATAGTGAGCTCTTGCCTCAAAAAGTCAGAAATAAACCAGTATGATAGTAGGTTTTAATTCATGTGTAATCTAGTCAAGACTTTTTTTATTTGTGGGACCAGGGTTCGAACTCACGATCTTGCACTAGCCAGGTAGGCATTTGTGCTACGGAGCTATCTCCCCAGCCTCTAGTCAAGACTTTACTCAAGGTTTTTTGTTGTTTTGGTATGTGACAACCAACTTACATATAGTGAAAGGAGTTCAAGTCTGGTTTTGATAGGACTTCCCCAGTTACTAGTAGCAGGTTTGTTACCTTCATGCTACTAATAACAAAATACTTGATGTGTTTTACTCAAAGACAAAAAGTTTATTTTGGTTTAGTATTCTAGAAGTTGCTATCCAAGAACAAGGGCCTCCATGTTTTAGACTTAAGGGCAGCAGATCAGGAGACAGGTTGTGGCTAGAGTCTGGGGTCAGGAGACAGACAAGCAAGAACAGGAGGTGGCTTCTCAGGATCCCCTGTAAGGGCACACCCCCATTGATGTAAAAACCTTTCCTGTCACCTCTGAGTGGACCTGTAGAGGACATGCAGTAACCAAACTATAGCAGGAAGTCATTTTTCTGAGCTTCAATTTAAAGGAATATCCTCTGTTTTACAGGTCCATTATGGAAATGACTAGCACAGAGCTTATCTGGAAAGGTAGCTCTGGATTTAGCAAATGCCTCAGCATGGTATTTTTGGGATGAGGCGCTGTACTTGTTATCACTTTTAGTCATAAAACCTGTTAGGAATTTCATTAATAAGATTGCCAGTTGGCCGGCGAGATGGTTCAGTGGTCTAAAGCGCCTGCTTAGGAAAGCTCAGGCAACTGCAGGGACTGTGGTTTGATCCCCGGCACCACATGCTGCGCCAGCCCCACCACCAGGGCAGGCTGAGCCAGCCACAAAATAAATAAATAAACAAACACAACAAGCAAACAAATAAAATAAAATGCTTTAAGAAAAAAAAAAAGATTGCCAGTGTTTTTTCTGACTTCAAAAGCAATTTTCAGATTTTTTTCTTTTTAATTAATTGATTTGATACAGAGTTTCACTACACAGGACTTGTAGTAATCCTTTCTCAGTCTCCCTAGTACTGAGGTTACAGGTGTGCACCACCATGCCCAGTTCCCAGGACCAGCATGACGCACCCAGGGTTTTGGGGCCGGCATGGCATGCAGTACCAGGGATGGAACACGCGACCTTGTGCTTGCCAGGTGGGCGCTTATGCCACCGAGCTATCTCCCTAGCCCTAAAAATAAATTTTAAAAGCTTTCACAGGAGATGAACTGTTTTTGTCTTATGGTTTGCTTAATGACTTCTGAATGTTCCTTTATTTTGCCACACACAAATGGCCAACTACTCAAATTTTGCAGCCAGGTGTGGCACACACCTGTGATCTACGTCAGTACTTGGGAAGCCAAGGCAGGAGGATTGTAAGTTCAGGGTCAGCCTGGGCCACGTACGGTGAAAAGCCAGCTAAACAAAATCTTGAATTTATGTGCATGTAGTTATATCTTTCGAAATTGGACATGCTCAAATTCAAGCATGTACTTAGGAATGATTTGTGTTGAAAGATGGCCATGGAGTTACTCAACCATGCCTGAAACTTATGCTTTCTGTAGCCTCCGTTTTTATTCTAGTTTGCAGCTGTATACATACTATCTATTTGGACAGTTCAGCTTTTTCCTAGTTCTAATAAAAAGATGTTGCTGTTGAAATATGTTTGCTTATAGAGGCTTTAGATGTGAGATGCTAAAACTTAACCAGGCTAAGCGGAGCACTGGCATGATGAAAGGCTGGCCATGATTTTTCTTCTGTGGCGTTCCCCCACTCCAGCTTTATGTGCTGACTCCATCATGGGTCCTTCTGTAGGCCGAAATACTAGTGATGATTCTGGCCTTTAGAAATATACTTGGTAGTTAGAATTTACCCTAAAAGTAGAGGATTAAGAGAAGAGAGAAGACAAAAATATGCTCTGTGTAATGACACCAGGATTTATCAAGTTAGTCTGTTTGAGCAGCATAAAGGATTATTATCACTCATGGCATTGCAAAAACTCTTAATTTCACCTGATGATAACCCATTACCAGTCAAATACACCTAAGTCTGCCAAACTTCTGACACACATGCTGGTGAGATAGCTCAGTGGACGAAGTGTGTACTTAGGCAAGCACAAGAACCAGGGTTTGATCCCTGGTACCACGTGCTGTGCTGGCCCTGCTCCCAAGTGTGGTGAGCCAGCCACCAAGACCAGGTGTGATGGCACGTCTATAATACCAGCTTGGGGAGGCAGAAAACAGGAGGGTCACTATGAGTCTAATCAAATACATTAAACACACACACACACACACACACACAAACTTAAACATACTCTGCAGACAGGTATCAGGTCCAAGTTATTTTCCTTCTTAAAATCTTTTTTTTTTGGGGGTGCGCTTTTTTGAGACACAGCCTTCTATGCAGGTCAGGACTGGCCTTGAACTCACTTTGTAGCCCAGGCTGGTCTCAAACTCAATGATCTTCCTACCTCAACTTTCTGAGTTTTGGGATTACAGGCATGTGCCACCATGCTCAGCTTAAAAACTTGAATTTTATTTGTTGTTGTTGTTGTTGTTGTTATTATTATTATTATTATTATTATTATTATTATTATTATTATTATTATTTGTCTTTTTGAGAGAGGATCTCACTATGCAGTTCTGGCTGGCCTTGAGCTCACTTTTGTAGCCCAGGGTGGTCTCGAACTCACACCAATCCTCCTGCCTCAGCCTCCCAAGTGCTGGGATTATAGGCATGCGCCACCACGCCCGGCTGGTTATTATTATTTTTTAATGTATTTAGTAAAGGCTCTATAGGGTCTCACTACATAGATTGGACTCACAGTGATTCTTCTGTTTTCCCAAGTGCAGGGATTACAGGTGTGCATCACCACACTCAGTCTCAATCGCTGACTCAGTGCACCCTGTGGGCGGGGCTGGCACTTCATGCAGGGGATCAAACCAGAGCCATTGCACTCTGCCTAAGCAGATGCTTTACTCTGCTGAGCTATCTGGCCGGCCCAAAAGCTTGAACTTTAATAAGACATGAATGGTGTTGAATAGATCTATCTCATCTCAACCTCACATTATTAAACTTATTTTAGTTGGAAAAGAATCACATAAGAAAACAGAACAGGGGCTGGGGAGATAGCTCCATGGCACAAGTACCTGCTGGGCAAGTGCAAGGTTGTGAGTTTGAACCCCAGTCTCGCAAAAAAAAATTTAAAAAATTAAAAATAAATAAATAGAAAACGTAGAACATAGAAATAAATGAAGGAGTACTTGTCTTAGTTACACTTTCCTCATTGCTGGGATAAATACCCAACACCCAAAATAAGGAAAGGAAGGTTTATTCAGTTCACAGTTACTGGAGGCTTCATAGTTTAAAACAGCCTGAGTTATGTAGCAAATCCTTAGAGCCTTATTTGCTCAGGCAGCTGGGGAGCTGCCCTGTCCAGAGTGACCCTCTCCACACTTCCAAGAGAGGCCACTGACCTGGAGGGCAGAAAGCGCATGCTGACAGTCTAACCCCCACCCTCGTCCTCTGACCCCGCCCCTTAAGCCACTCGCTGCTCTTCAAGCTGTGACTACCCCATGCTTTACACGAGGCTTTGGTGGGACAACTAGACACAAACTGTAACAATACTCATGTTCTATCACCCAGGTTAAGAAATGGAACACTGTACTCTATCAGTATTGTGCATGTATTAGGATTTCCTAGAGAAACAAAGGTGTGTGTGTGTGTGTGTGTGTGTGTGTGTGTGCACAATTCTTAAGAAGAACCGGCTCATGCGGTTATGGGAGCTGTCAGGTATTGGATCCATATGGTGGAGCAGCAGGCTAGATAGAGACCCATGGGCGCCAGCATTCCAGCTCAAGCTAAGACCTGGTATTGCAGGTGGAGGTGAAGGCAGCCAGCTGGTGAGCTTTTACTGGCTTGGGATAGGCCAGTCTTTATTCTACTCAAGTTTTCATCTGATTAGGCGAGGCCCACCAAGAGTATTCAGGGAGAGCTGCTGTAGTCAAAGCTCACTTCTGTAAATGTTAATATTTAAAATGTCCTCATAGAATCACCCAGAATTAAGTTGGATCAAATACTTGTGCACCCCTTTGCCCAGCCGAGTGGTCAGATAAAGCACATTAATCATTATGGTATCAAATTTCTTTCCAGAGGTAACCACTATCATCCTTCTCCCCCTTTATTTTTGAAAAACATATGGTCAAAATATACATAACATAATCTTTATCATCTTTACTGTTTATTTTTTTACATGTATTTAATACAGGGTCTACAGGGTCTCATTACACAGGTCAGACTCATAGTGATCCTTCCTGTTTTTCAGCCTCTTGAGTGCTGAGATTACAGCCATGTGCCACCATGCCCAGGCTCAAGTGCCATCTCAGCGTGCTCTGGGGACGGGGCTGGCACGGCAGACCAGGGGTCTAACCTGGGCCCCTAAGAAAGCACTTTAATCTGCTGAGCTGTCTGGCTGGCCCCTTATCATTGCTGTTTTTTGTTTGTTTTTATGGTATCTGGGATCGAACTCAGGACCTTGCACTTGCCAAGCAGGCACTTATGCTGCTGAGCTATTTTCCTCAGCCTTTATTTGTTTATTTATTTATAATTTTTAATGTATTTTAATGTATAGGGTCTCATTATGCAGCTCTGACTCGTAGTGATTCTCCTGTCTTCAACCTCCCCAACACTGGGATTACAGGCATATGCCACCTTGCTCAGTCTTGGTGGCTAGCTCAGTGTGCTGAGGGGCAGGCCAGTGCAGCTTGTGGTACCAGGGATTGAACCCCATCCCTCCACTTGCCTAAGCAGGCACTTAGTCCATTGAGCTTTCTCACCAGCCCTCATCTTTACTTTTTTCTTTTTCTTTTTTTTTTTGTCTTTTTGAGACAGAGTCTCACTATGCGGTTCAGGCTGGCCTTCAGCTCACTTTTGTAGCCTAGGCTGGTCTTGAACTCACACCAATCCTCTGGGATTACAGGTGTGTGCCACCATGCCCAGCTCATCTTTACTATTTTGAAGTGTACATTTGAGTAGAATTAACTGTGTCATTATGCAATCAATTCTAAGAACTTGTAAAAATTTTTTTTTTCAGAACTGAGGATTGAACTCAGACCCTTGCACTTGTCACGCAAGCGTTTATTCTACTGAGCTATCTCCCAAGCCCCAAACTTTTAAATCTTATAAAACAAATTTGTTAAGAACTCTCCCTTGTCCTTTTCCCATTCTGAGAGCTTGTATTCTTTTGTCTCAATGAATTTGCTCTAGATTCCTTATCTAATTTTATCTAACTTCTTATGACTGGCTTATTTCACTGGCCTTAAAGGTGGGTCTGGGGATCAAACACTGTCCCCTGTGCCTGACTAGGATTGCCGGTGCAAGTGCTTAAACCACTGAGCTAACCTAAATGACTCTGTTTTGCTTTTCTTAACCAAGGAGTGCTAAGGAACATTCCTAAGCCTCATTCATTTATTCATTCATTCAGAAACAAGGTCTGGCTAAGTGGCCTAGCCTGGCTTTGAACTTATGATCCTTCTACCTCAAGGTCCCAAGTGGCTGGGATTATTGGTATGGCCATTGCACCCAGCTTTAATACTTTATTTATGTCTTTTTTGTGTGTGTGTGTGTGGAACCGGGGATTGAACTCAGGCCCTTGTGCTTGCCAGGTAAGTGTTTATTCTACTGAGCTATCTCTCCAGCCCCAGCTTTAATGCTTTAAGATGGAATAGTATTCTATTCCACCTTTCACATCTTGTCTATCAATCTGTTCATGAACATTTGGGTTGTCTGCCCCTCTTGTCTGTCGTGAATGATGCTGCCATGAACATGGGTGACAAATACTGCTTGGAGACTTTCCTTCTAGTTCTTTTGGTAAACACCTAAAGCACGGGCGTTTTGGACCTTAAGTAATTCTGTTTCTGACTTTTTTATGCAACAGCCACATTGCATAGAAGCTACACCATTGTGCCTCCTCTTCAAGTCACTGCATAGGCTCTAATTTTCCCTCCTCATCAACTCTGTCATTTTCTGTTTTCCTGATAGCAGCTCTTCTTCAACTTTTTAAAAATCCTAATGATTAAGATTATTTTTAAAGAGGATAAAAAAATAGCAAAAAAAATCAAATAATACAGAATTTTACTAAACAAAATAATAGGAATTCATTTTTTCTCTCTTAGAATTTTTTGACCAGTTTTGCATGCTTATATCTGGTAATCTGAATAACTAACTTGAAGACAATATGTGGTAGCTTCTTTAATGGGTATAAGATGGCATCCTGAATTTATTTATAACCCATATATGCACCTCCAACTGTGAATTATTTAGATGTAAAAAATAGGTACCAGCACACACCTAGCCAGAGAGAGAAGGGACAGACTTTGAACCACTAAGAGAGTGCTGAAAAGGTGCATGTCTCTGGCTTCAGCTTTTCTGAAACTTTACAGACTTCCTTGGGATTCACGGAGCAAGGTCATGAATGAGTTGGGAAAACTGGTTCTCCGGTGTAGCATTTTGTACAGGGACTGTGTGGTCAATGAGGACGTTGTAAGCGGGCTGTACTTCCTTTTCAGCTAATAGCTGTGTTTCTCTGAACTGGGCAGAGTAAGTTTCCTACACTAGACATCTCAGAATAGAGAATAGAGCCAGAATAGATAACAAGGTGGACTAAGGTTCAGGTGGCTTGAGTTGAAAACAACAAAAAAGCAGTACAATTTAATTTAATTAGTTAATTTATTTGTATTTTAGGGAAGGGTGTACAGGGTGTTCAGGGTCTCACGACTAGATCGGACTCCTAGTGATCTGCCTGTTTACAGCCTCCCAAGAGCTGAGATTACAGATGCGCACCACCATGCCCAGTCTTGATTGCTGTCTCAGCGCACCCTCGCGGGGAGGTGCTGGTCTGGCCCGGCAGGCCCGGGGATTAGAACCCTTGGCCCCTGTGCCTGCTTGCAGGTGCTTTAATCTGCTGAGCTTTGGCCAGCCCTTAGCAGTACAATTTTACAAGCCCTTGACTCATTCTCTTTAGTCATTTCGCTCCAGTGTGGACTTGTGTTGTACTTCTGATATACCTGTACAATTGTCTCGCAATTTCCTGTGCCCCTCTGTTATGTCTCCTGTTACCTGCACTTGATTTCTCTCCCTTTCTTGTGCTTTTCTGCATCAATCCTCCTGCCTCAGCCTCCCAAGTGCTGAGATTACAGGCGTGCACCACCACACTTGGCTACTGCAAAGTTATATTATGTAACTACAGTGAAAAAATAGCATGTTATTCTAGGGGAAAGCCCGCTAAAACAAAAAACTAGCAAAAAGACACAGCAGAGTATAGAAATGACCCCAGCACAGTAAACCACTTCATTTTTGACAAAGAGGCCAAATCCTTTTATTAAAAGGAAAGACATACTATTTAAAAAATTGTGCTGGGATAATTGACTTTTGACCTGCCAAAAAATTGAAGTTATACCCATAACTTTCATCATGCAGTAAAGTACATATGTATCAGAGATCTATTTTTTTTTTTTTTTTTTTTTATGTTTTAGTATAGGGTCTCGTTAGACAAATTGGACTCCTAGTGATCCTCCTGTTTTCAGCCTCCCAAGTGCTGGGATTATAGGTGTGCACCATTTCAGCATGCCCTAGTTGTGGGGCTGGCATGGTAAGCCAGGGATTTAACCCTGGTCCCTGAAGCTGCCAAAGCAGGTGCTTTACTCCGCTGAGCTTTCTGGCTGACCCAGAGATCTAAATATTAAAACAGGAATAGTCTGTTGGAAGACAAAATAGTTAAAACTTTTGAAGACACAGGCATAGACAAAGACTTTCTGAACAGAACCCAGGTTGCAAAAGAAATATTCTAAGAATCAACAAATGGGATTATATCAAATGTAAAGGCTTCTACACAGCAAAGGATAGAGTCAATAGAGTAAAGAGGTATCCTACAGAATGAGAGAATAATTTTACCAGCTGTTCCTCAAAGGGCTAATATTCAGAATATATAAAGAACTCAAGAAAATCAGACCCCCTCACACTGAAAACTTAAAAAAAACTGGGCATGCGAAATGAATAGATACTCTCAGACGAAGAAATATAAATGCCCAATAAATACATGAGAAAATATTCAGTGTGACTAACCATTCAAGATATGCAAACTAAAATCATCCTGAGATGCCATTTCACTCCTGAAAGA
>PVKN010017893.1:0-17103 GCA_004027915.1 Capromys pilorides
TAAAAACAAATACAAATAAATGTATACAAAAAATTCTCCAACAAAAGACTTCAAAATAATTTTTGAAAATTAAAAGAGAGTAGGAAAATTTGGATTTAAGAGGAATTTAAAGTTGAATTCTAAGCCTCTTTAAATAAATACATTAATATTTTTTCAAATAGCTCTTTTAAATAGAACTGTATTTTCCAAGAAAATAATAACTTTCAAAGTAAGTACAGTAGATGCAGCCTTTCATCGAGGAACTTACTATGGATTCAGGACTATGCTTTGATCGTCACGGTATACCTTTGTGGCAGCTTCCGTAAGCCCAAGTTCCAGCCACAAAAACTTAGGTGAGCTGACTTGCCCACATCATTTACCCAGCAAGCAAAGAGCTCAAATCTGGAATGGAACTAAAATCTCTAGAATTCAATCCTATAGCTTATAAAACAGCTGCAGTCCAGTAATACCTAGTCATATATGGTCATACAGAGTCATATATATTCAGCAGTCGTATGTGGTCCAATAGTACACCAAATATCCAAATCACAGGCTAATTTCACTTTTATAACTATCTTCCTCAGTAATTAATATTGGAAAGTAAGAAAGGTGCCATTTGTTTATAAAACTTTATTTTGGAAAAGTGATAAATAAAGGAACTTCTAATACAAAGCTGAACTCTCCTCAATGTTCCCCAGATACATAGATCAACACTAGCAAGATAAATCAGGCAGTGGGCGTAGAACAGAGGAAAACCGAAATGGTGCGGCCAGGTTTAGCTCACACAGCAAAATGGATTCAGCATGAGAATACACTTGATAAATGGAGTTGATGTTGGAAAGTTACATGGAAGAATTCAATCTAAAATTATACTGTGTTTTTTTCTATGCTTGGGCCTCAAGTATGGCAGGCATATAGTCTACCACTGAGCTATATTTTTGCTTCTGTACCATTTTGCCATCTTAGTTTTATACTTTATAAGCTTAATATCATTAAGATAAAGTTGTACAACAATATTTCTGAAACAATATGTAAGCTACAGTTACATTAGAAGTTTGTCTTGAATGCTAAGGAATTAAAAGAATATGCTTCAGATTTATTTTGAGATCATCATAATTTCTTCTATGCATTGATCATTTTGGTTAGTCCTGATTAAGGGTTACATTCTATTCAAAATGTGAGGTGAGAAATTTTTTCTAGCATAAATTACATTTGTTTCATTAAGAATGGTCTGGATTTTTGCAATTGCATGGTCTCTGTTATGGTTTGTGTCTAGTTATCCCCATAAAGCTTCTCACAATCATGGGGCAGACTTCTAGAATTTGAGATTAATTCACTCTCAAGGCTAGAAGTGTGCATTTTAGTGCTCCTGGGATTATGGGTGTGAGTACTTGCCTAGCCTGGGGTGGATAGCCTGATTGCAATTCAAGGGAAACAGACTTTGTCTCTCTGTTATCTTTGTTGTTGCTGCCCCTCCCTTCGCTGTCTTGCTCTTTGCCACCACCATGAAAGGTTGCTCTCTGCCATGTGCCACTCTGCCTTGGAGCCAGCTGAGTATGGACCGAAATCTCCAGTAACTGTGAGCTAAATAAACCTTTTCTTCCTTCATTTTGGGTGTTGTGTATCTGACCCAGTCATAAGAGAAGAGTAACTGTGACAATCTCCAATTTATAAAATTTCATCATTTACACACTTGTCAATGAAAAGCATCATGCTTATATTATAGTAATTTGAATTTTGGTACCACATGTTTAAATTCTAGGTAGAACCTTATGATTATATTTAATTATAATTAAAACAAATGTTTTAAAATATGAATCCTAGTTCTATTTAGAGTCATGTTTTCTCTAGTAAGTTTTTCTGTCAATAATTGATATCTTTAATTAATTTATCCATTTTACCCTTTGTGTTATAGATATAGAACTGTATAGCTATGTACATATATACATATGTACATATATTATACATATTCAGGGCCAATTAAACCTATGTAGGGCTAATTAAACCGCTATGCAAAGTATATATATGTATATATATTATATGTATATTTTTTAATTTTATTTTTTATGTGTTTTATACAAGGTCTCACTACATAGCTCAGACTCATGGTGATCTTCCTTTTCTCAGCTTTTACATCACTGAGATTACAGGCATGAGCCACCACTCCCAAACTCAGTAGCCAACTCAGGGTGCCCACAGGGAAGGGCTGGCACAGCCTGTGGTGTCAGAGATCAAACCCTGGTCCTTCATCCTGCCTAAGCAGGTGCTTAGTTCACTGAGCTGTCTTGCCAGCCCCAGAGTGTGTGTGTGTGTGTGTGTGTGTGTGTGTGTGTGTGTTTTCTACACTAAGGATTAAACTCAGGACCTTGTGCTTGCCAGGCAAGCACTTATTCTACTGAGTTATCTCCCCGGCCCAGTGGACCTTTTTTTTTTTTTTTTTCACTACCAGGGATGGCCAGAGTATATTTTTATGAGATGCAGTCCAACAACATATGTAGTGAAAAAAAAAGAAAAAAATTATTAAAGTAGGACTCAACCTATACAGGGACATCAACAGATGCCAGAAACATCACTGTATATTTTAAAATGAAATCTATTCTGATTTGTTTTTTTCTCTGTTGTTGTTGTTGTTGTTGTTGTTATTATATTATTATTATTATTATTATTATTATTATTATTTCTTACTATATTCCCCAGATGATGTTAAATTCCTGGACTCAGGTGACCTCCTGCCTCAGCTTTCCAAGTTGCTGGGTCTATGGTTATGTACCACTCCACCAAGCACAAATGTGTTTCTTAAGCAACAAGCACAAAAAGAATTGAAAAATGGGCCCTATATGAGGATTGGATACAGAAGAAAATTAATGCCGGCTCATGTAACTTTTCACACCATGACCCTCCAAAGAAATCAAGGGGAAATCTTAATTTAAAACCAGATGTGCAGTATCTATATTCATATATCACTCTGTAAAGATAATTGAATAATATATCACCAGCAAATAGATCTAAGTAAAGAGAAACCTAGTGCTACTACCTCTATGAACAATACAGTAATTTTAAGTCATTCACCTTAAAATACTTTGAAAACACCATTTGTGCTTTATAAGGGGCAAAATATACCCAAAGTGAGATTGTTTTCCAAGAAAAATATCATTGACAAAAGCCTTGTAGATGGCAAACACTAATTGGTCCTCCTCTGCACATCAGAAAGGCAAAGAAATAAAAACTAAGGCATTAGTGTGTGATGTCCAGCAGTTAAAAGACTATGTTGCCATCATATTTTATTTGTAGAAATTTAAAGCAGATGGGAAGATGGTATGAGTACTTCTCACTCAACATGTATTGAAGACCACTTTCTGCTTTATCTACATGGCAAGTCTTTTCTCTGACTTTCCCCTCTCTTATCTTTAGAGGTTGCCATGGGAACAGCTTTGGTCCAGAACTCTACCAAGAGGCCCAGATTAGGAGACCCTCCAAGATTCCATTGTCCCATGCAGCTAGCGACTCACATGTGCTCTTTCCAGTAAATGTAGATGTGTTTTCATTACTGACTAACCCAGAATCTCAGTACCACTGATGACCTCAAAGCTAGAAGGGGGAAGTCCTGCCAGGGCAGGCAGCCTTCTGAGGAGAGGCAAAAGAGTAGCATTACAGAGTCAGCTCAGAGGAGACACGAAGTGACTTCATGAAAGGAAACACACACCAATCTGTACATGTGTGTGTGATATGCTACAGTACACTTGCTATGAGATCATCTAAAGTCTGCATCAAGGGAATATTGTTCATAGGTTCTTAAAGAAGATTTTAACCTCATCATCTAAATTATTTTAAATGTCAATTGGATCAGCTTACTTTTTCTATGATATTTCATATATATTAAGAGTCTCATTAACATATACAAAAGCAATCACTTTTTTGGATAGAGTTATTCACATGGAAATCATGTGTAAAATGCCTGCTGCTGTTGCCACCAAGGGTTTTTAACATTTTTAAAGCAAGTACTTGATTTTTCACATATTCATATCATGAATCTCAGTTTTATATCTTAACTGATCTTATAGATATCTACCCCCCGAACTTGGCATTTACAAGCTGTTCAAAAAGTATCTGTAGAATACACTGGTGTCAATGGGCACCCTTATATAACAAATGAATATTAAAGAATCATTAAGAAAATCATTGCAGAGAAGACCACAAAAGCCACATCATATTCTATTCAGATTAGCACACCAGGCCTAAATAGATAACTAGATCTCCCAAATGTGTCTATTTTTCTTCATAATTATGAAATCATATCATTATACTAGCACTCTATACTTTATTTATTTATACATTTTTTGGTACTGGGGATCAAACTCAGGACCTAGTGCTTGCCAGGCAGGTGCTTTTGCTTGCTGGGTGATCTACCACTATATACTTTAAAGTGTAATTCCAAACACAAATCGTATGTTACCATTCCAGTACCTACATGCAGCATAATTGTACATTCATATGGCTCTTTAACAAAAAAAGGTGGAACAGTGAATTATCAGGTTGGTGCTAAAATTACATCTTATTGATTCTATTTGGTATTTTTCCCCAATAAATCATATTTTACACACAGGGCTGACTCTCTATTATTAGAAATTGGCTATAATACTGTCAAGTTACTGGAAAGTATTCTAGAATTTTCTAAGAGTTATTTTTTAGTTGTTGCATAGACTCACTGTAACCTACAATCACTGGAATCCACCGGGAGCTACACTCATATCTGTGTGGGGTTGGAGAAGTCATGGGAAGAAAAGGCCACAAAGGAACAAAAATCATTTAAAATGGACTCACTGGCCTTGCAGTAAAGACTCAGGACTTCATCTGATGGAACAAGCAATCAACTCGTGAGCAAGTGCCTTCTCAGGGAAGTGCAGATCGTTAACCATGTCACATGAACAAGAAAGAAGCTATTTATTAAATCTCTAGGTGACTAACTCAATGCTTGTGCAAGATATCTATGAGAGGTCATCTCGGTCTAGTTAATAGCTAGCTGGTACAGGTTACCCAACAGAGCCTCATGCTTAGAAAGAAAATAGGACTTTCACATGAAAACAATCACTCTAGGGAAGATCCCCAAGATTATAAAACCAAAATGATTTCTTTTTCTTTCTTCATTTCTTTCTGTCTTCCTTCTTCCTTTTTTCTTATTGTGTGTTTGTTTATTTTTAGAGGTCAGTATAACATTAGGCAATGAAAGACACTGGTGGCTCTTTCTACTAAGGAGAACAATATAAACCTACATACATGAATAGACGTATGTACGAAGTATCTACTGCATATATTTTTTATCTTTTACCTCCTGATGGTAGATGTCTAGGATTCTCTCCAAAGACAGCTCTTCAAAGTACAGTTTGTCACACTCATCAAAGTCAGTGCTCACAGTCTCAGGGTTGCAATTCACCACCACTGTCTTCTTGCCAAGCTGACGCAGTGTGCGGATGCTGGAGACGGCACACCAATCAAATTCTACGCTGCTGCCTGCAGAGACAGTGAGATTGGCAAAAGGGATAAGACATGCATGAAGTTATAACACAAAGAAAAGCAGAGAAAGTATATATCACTAGTCCAGGAAGAGCAAGTGAAAGCCCTGCAATTTAATTTTTAAAACTTCAAAATATAAGTTTCTGACCAAGGAGACCTTGTATTAATGATGATTAAAGAAGGTTCTAACTAAATATCAATGAAATCTTGGCTTTTCTACTGCTGCAAATTCTGTGGTAGATAATCTCCGTGTTTGAAACATTTAGAAAAACAATATCAATGGGAGATAATCTTACGGATAAAAACAAACCTAATTAACAGAAAAGAAATTCAAAGTGAACACACTGACCTCAATTCGTAAAAAGAATTAATTGAGCAACCAGATTAGTCAAGTTCTTGTTTCAATCTTTCCACTTAACCTGCTGTGAAAGAGCTAAACTGTGATCCCTAAAGTGCCCTATATCTTCTGAAACGTCTTTATTGATGGGCAAGACCTATCCTTCCTCTGCATATCCTTTTAAACCTGAGGGGTCACTGCATGCAGCAAGAGTGACCTTCTACGAGTAATTTGGAGTATAATAATGAAGCAGCTGCCTCAAAATATCACCTCTGCTGGGAGTCCAAGAACTGAAAGCTCTAGCACTTAAGTCTTCTCAAAAATATGGTGTCTGAATGCAGTAGCATGTTAGTTCTCCCTATCAAATAAATATACATCTGATTAATAGCTCTGACAATCTTTTCTGTACCCTCCAGTTATGCAGCACTGTTGCATAAATTAAGAAAAACTGAAGATAAAGAAAAAAGATCTAGAGAAGAGAAGGGTGTATGCTCAGGAAAATGTTTAAACCATGATGCCATAAGATAGTCGCTATGGTCTAAGAATTCAGATTCATGTGTTGGAAATTTAATCATGGAGGCAGCGTTACTGTGAGGTGGGCCTTTCAAGAGGTATTTAAGCAAAACCTGTGTCAAAAGGTCACTGCTAGGAAAGGCCTTGGAAGAGAATTTGACTCCTTTTTAACTTTCTGCCCTCTCCCAGGGAGGACAAGCATTCTTTCTTGCCAGAGAATACAGGTTTCAAGATGTGATCTTTGAAGCTTAGGCCCAGCCCTCAATAGATAACTTGAACAACTTGAACTTGTTAGTCCTTTGATCTTGGGCTTCCTACCTTGCAGAACTGAGAAATGTTTTCACTCTTTATAAATTATCTAGCTTCAAGTGTTGTGCTACAGTAGCAGAAATGAACCGTGATAATGAAAATGGCAAAAAATGATATTTTTGGCCTACTTTAAGATTTGACAAAACTAGTATATCTTGAGGCACCTAGTTAATGGCAAAAACTATGCTCAAAGAAACAGAGTAAGAATACTAAATTATGTGTTTTATCATTTCCATATTAGAATACTTTTCATAAGAATAAAATGTTCTTGTTCACAAATATCATTACCCATTTAAGGTACCATTGGCAACCCTAACAGATCTGAGCATGACTAAGCATCTAATTTTAATTGACTAGGGAGGAAATGTCACAATCTTTGTGGAATATGTTTTAATTAATTGATTGTAGTTCATTACCTATTAATTGATAAATAGGTAATTCTTTACCTATCAATGAAACAAACTGTCCATGTGATGTAGTCAGAAGACCTACAAGAGGTCAGAATTTGTATCTGCTATGAAGTCCTCTAGTAAATTTAAGGACTTACGAGGAACTATGTAAGATGACACAGTGCCAAAGTTCATTCTTGTCTCCAACCTGAGCAAGAGACTTGATTCACGTGATAAGGACAAAAGTGGTAAGAAGATATGGCAACCTGAGATTACATTTGCAATTGTCATATGGAGTTCAGTTTCACTGCTACCACTAAACAACTAAGCAAGTTTGGATTTTAGTTCTCTGAACTGAAATGGTATTTATTTCTCATGTTTCTAATAAAATGGAATCAGTACTTATACAAATACGAATTGTGAGTCCCACATAAATAGAAGCCACCATCTTACCAATGTGATATGGTCCACAGCCCAGCACCATCATTCCGTGTTCATCAAAGTTGATGTCATGCTCCTGGGGTGGAAAAAAAAAAAAAGCAGAAAATGTGGGCATGAGTTTTTCTTGCATTTCATTAACCTAATTGTCTTATGTGTAAGTGTGTCTTTTTGTTCTTGTTTTGTTCAGAAACATGTTCATAACACTGAGAACCCACTAGTGAAAAGTATTGTACAAGCTTTATTTACTTGTGCAAATTGATTTGGCTCAGTTTTACCAAATGAAATAATCAGGAGTACATAGAATAATTTTATACTCATGTAAGCACTGTGCTTATGTTTTACTTCTTTTTTGCTTCATTATCTTAAGGCAATTCAAAAAAAGTGAGGAGAAAAATATATCACTGCATCTGACCCACATGATATCATTTTTACTACTAGAATCATCAGGTAATCAAAGATGAGAAATATGTGTTCCCTGATCTAGCTCAGCCATTAAATCTAGAGCTCTCTGTAAAACACAGTTTGCCAGTTCCTACCTGACCATTGTAGGTCACATACAGGTAGTTTGTTACAGATGGATATTCTGCAGCCAGTGTATCAATCTGCAAGAGAAAATTAGTTAATTATTTTACTCCCTTTTTTGGTTGTAATTTTTTAAGCTATGAGGTTTTTTTTGTTGTTGTTCTGGTTTCATATTTCTTTAATATCTAATACTGTCAAAGATAAAGACAGGAAAAGCTACATGAAAACTAATCGCTTCTAATTCTTGGTACTTTTTTAAAATGTATTTGGTACAGGGTCTCACTACACAGCTCAGACTCATAATGATCCTCCTGTCTCAGCCTCCACAGTGCTAGGATTACTGGCATGTGCCACTATGCCAGCCGACTCAGTGGCCCATGCAGAGCACCCCGGAGGCAGGGCCCAAGCAGCGTGTGGTGCCCTATCAAACCCAGATACTGTGCTTGCCTCAGCAAGCACTGAGTCTGCTGAGCTATCCAGCCGTCCCTTGCTTTCTAATTCTGAAAATGAAAGAACGGAAAAAAATAATACAATCTCGTTATCACTTAAGTGATATATAGCCACATAGGCCCCAGAGCACTGCTTGATCACTGTCTCCCTTGAATGGGACAAGATGATCTTAAGGCCCACTAGTAACCAAGGAAACTAACTCCACCAGCTATCTAAAGCATGCGTGTGAGACCTAAGATCAGAGCAAAATGACCCACCCATAAAGATGTCTTTGGTTTTCAGCTTAACACATAGGATGTAAGTTACCAAAGGCTATAGGAAATGAGATCACATAAATACCATAAACCATAAGCAGAGGGCAGAAGATCAAAATCTCATGGAACACATTGAGAAAAAGTAAATCAATTCTGTTCTCAAGGGCCAAATAGCTCAGCTTAGCGAGCAAGAATTTGAGGCTGGCAGGGCAAGCTGGCATAAGACAGGTGAGCAGGAAGAAAGATCCTAATTGCTGAGTAGAAAATATATAGCATCAAGTTGAGACCTAAGGGCTTCCATGCCCCACCCACCCCAGGTACCTAGAAAAGTGTCAATGCTTTTAAAGGACAAAAAAGCAGCTGGTGGTACTTTAAACGAAGACATTCCTTCCATTAAAAAGCCAAAAGAAAAAAGGGAGAAGCACATACACCTATGAACATTCTTGTGTGATTGTCATGAATACTAGATGACCTCATTAAGCCCAGCCCTATCACAATGAATACTAAATGAACCATAATGATGGGGCACTTAAAATAAAGTATTACCCTGTAAAATCTAAGTGCTGATGGAGATAACTATTATTTTCAAGAAGTTCACCATCATGCTAGGGTATTTCAAATCCTCCTATTATCACACTAATGATTTCACTTATTACAAATATATTTAGACACAGGTCAAAAAACAAGCGAGAGGTCATTTTGATTTTTTTTTTTCTTTTATTTAGTAAGGTCAGGTATTTCTTCATTATTTTTACAGCCCTGTACCCACTCTTCTTTTTTCCTTTTAGGCATAAGTCATTCCTGGGCTAAATAAAACTGGTGGCATCATAAGCATCAGTCACACAACCGGGTTTTATCTTCTACACATACCTTTCTTTTTATTGGGAGCAGTATGGTGAGTTGGTGCCTATGTTTCATCAAAGATATACTGGGTAGAATGGGGGACACGCTCACCTGTTTAACCCAAGGGTGGATATTTTTCTTTAGTCTCAGCTCCCTCGTCTGAGCCTCAGTCAGTCCCAGGCATTTGGAGATCTGTTTGTCTGAGAAGCCAATTTCCTTCGCTTTCCTCAGGGTCTCTTCAGAAATGGACTCACTAGAATATGACAGCAAAGAGGGTTGGAGTTCAGACAAGCACAATCAGAAGTACTCAACTATGCAATTTCAGAAGGCCACAAAGACTCCTTGGTTCCTCCTGGCAAACTTACTTAGGTCTCCTCATCTTTTAAAAATGTAAAAATAGGGCTGGCCAGATAGCTCAGCAGATTAAAGTCCCTGCTTAGGCTAGAGGTTCGATTTCAGGCCTGCTGCAGTGGCCCCTCCCTCGGGGCGAGCTGAGACAGCAACTGAAACAGCGTAGTGGTGCATGCCTGTGATCCCAGTGCTCAGGAGGCCATAAACAGGAGAATCACTACAAGTCCACGCTGTGTAGTGAGACCCTGTAGACCTTGTACTAAATATATATTTTAAAAATGTAAAAATGACTGACCAGCTAGATCTTGCATCCTCTATGATAAAGTCTTCTGCACTGCCTGGGCTGAACTCTCCTTGGGATTTTACTTTCACATCCTATGCACCCTGTCTTATTTATTCTCTTAGTTTATTTTGGGCTTTGAGATTTATTCTGGTATATTTTCTTGTTCAATAATATTTAGAGACTTCATTTTCCAAATCAACTTTTGATTTCCACAACATATCATCACTTCTTGATTTTCTATCATATCCAAATACGGCTACTTTGGTTTCCACTACATTATTTCCCATGTTACTTTTCTCTATAACTATTTCCTATTTTCCCTAAGGCTCTACCTTGGACACCTGTTTTAGCCTAGCTATTTTCTCTCCTCTATACACTGAACCACTGCCGTGGGCCGACGTAGCATAGCTGGTTCACGGTTTGCAAATCAATGTCTCTTCCCCAATGTTTGACTTATGTTCTTGACCTATCCTGAGAATCAGCGCCACCCACTGTCCCAGTGTTGCTTCCAACTGTGCTTCCTCCCTCCTCCGTACACTGCCTCCATTTCTGTCTAGTTGTCTGTCTCAACATCTGTCTAGCTGAAGAGAGAGCTTTGCAGTTCTATAATTGTCCTCCATTCCAGCTAAATGTCTCCTAATTTTCTTGTATGCTCATTTCTGTCAAGTAGTCTTTGTATTATTTCTTTCACCTACCTTATGTTTTGACACACCTTTTAGCTAACCATGTTTCCCTGAACTCTCAGCCAACCTTCCAAATCAGCTAAAATGAAACCACTGAGTTTGCTTCCCCAGCCCACCTTTTCCTGAAATGCCCCTGATTCTTTGCCTTAGAGCTCTGGGCATAGTCAGAGCTGTTTTCCCCAGTAAGTCATTATCACCTGGTATTTTAGTGGTTTTTTTTAAACATTTATTTACCAGATGTGTTTATCTTTTTTTCTATATTTAAGTTCCACAGAGGCAAATAATATATTTGGATCACTTAACAGATCATTCCCAAAACCTATGACATTATCTAGCCCACAGATAGAATTTAATAAATATTTATTAAATGAATAAAAATATTATGACTCTTTCTTACAGAAAAGACAAAGATGTAGTTCAAATGATAATTGTAACTAGACTTTAAAATGCAAAGAAAAATAATTTGTCAAAAAGTAAGGTGTAGCTGGGCTGTGGTGGTGCACACCTGTAATCTCAGCAGTTGGGAGGCTGAGGCAGGAGGATTGGTGAAAGTTTGAGACCAGCCTGGGCTACAAAAAGTGAGCTCAAGGCCAGCCAGAACTGCATAGTGAGACCCTGTCTCAAAAAGACAAAAAAGTAAAGTACAGAAGAATCAAACACTCCTGTAAAACATCCCTACCAACATACTTGCAGGCTAGCTAGTTCAAACAACATTCAATACAATGAAATTCAATTATAACAGTTCAATAGTGAAGGCAATGAATCTAACGTATAACAGTATATTATCAGAAGATCTAACTTATACTATATTAAGGATTCTCATGAAATCCTGTTAATAGAATGTAAATCTTTTGCTTTTTGTTCATCCTAATCTTCAATCTCTTTTATGTAATTAATTTATACTCTGAGTTTGGAGAAGAAATAGTCAATCCAGTACACATAATGACTTTTTCTGACTGTCTAGTATAGTACTGATTTGGATTTTCACACCATGAAGTCCCATTTGTTTTTTCTATAGTACCTGAATTTCCTTCTGTTTCAAACCAGTGTATCATTTCTCCCAAAGCACTTAATCATTCATTCTTGTGTTTTTACTGTGAATTTAATCTTACTAGGTCTTTGATAATCTATTCAGAGCAGCATGCTCTTCTGTCAAACTCTTGATTACAAATTGCTGTTATTTAGAATACCTACATGTCAAACAATATGCAATATAATCAAGAATTTTGCTGTCCACTATGGTAGCCACTAGCCATGTGGTTGCTTAAATTTAAAGGTAAATTAATTAATTTTTAAGTCAAAATTTTAGATCTACAATTATTCTAGCCACATTTCAAGTACTCAATAGCCACGTGGCCAAAATCTATTATACCAGACAGGCAGATTACTGAAAATTTCCTTATAGAACTTTCTATAGGATTGTGCTACTTGAGATGGAACTGGAAACACTGTAGTGGCAGAGAGTGAGCCAAAAAATGTACAGAGGGATAAGATATGTAGTGCATTGTAAGGTCAAAGGAAAAAGACATCAGCATGAGTGGTTGTGCTTGTGAGATCCTCTAACAGTCAGAGCTGTACACAGAGCTTTCTTTAGACGCAGCTACAGATGTGCTGTAGGCAAGGGCAACAGTATCTGCTGTAACTTGAGGGCAATGATAGCCTCCCCAGGTACTGATAATACACTGAAGGTCTAGAGCTGCAAAGAGCAGGCAGGAGATGGGACGGCAAGAGTGGAGCCACGTTCCTTGTCATTCCTCCTTCCATGCTTTCACAATGCAAGCCTGTGCTGTGCATGGGACTTGAGCTGCCTACGTGGACATTGTGGAGAGGAAATGTAGAGCTACATCCTCAGCAAGGTCCGAGTCCATAGACCAACAGTCACGCCTGTGACCACAGTGTGACAGATGCTCTCAGAAAAAAATGTAGCCAAGACCAGGCTGTGGAGCGAAGAGCTTCCTGCTTGCATGGATGCCTGGAGACACTTTCATCCGTATACCATTTCTGATGATATATTTAAATTTATTATTTTCTTTAGCTTTTAAAATTTTTTTTAAAAAATAGAGGTTTAACTTTGTTATTACAAGTTATTTAATAAATGATTCTATTTTCTTCCCAAGTTGCTCATAAACCAACCACTTATTTATGTGTAAGCATGCATTCAGCCCCAAGGTACAAATACTCTACAAATAATCCACTATTCTAGGATAAAATTTTAGATGAGAATATTTTCAAACTAAATCTTGGATTGGAATTTTTGTAGATCTCAAACCATATTAATGTTTCTTTGCACAGAGGAAGGCTACATATTTTTCTATCATCTATAATTCCGTTAAATTATGGGATAAACCTTAGATTAGGTAGAGAAGTCATGCACTGGACAAACTCTCATGTACAGGTTTTTCTAGATACTCTTCTCATCACTGCTGGTTAGCAATGAAGAAAAGATGAACAAAGAATAAACAGATTTTCTTTTTTGCTGTAAGGTTTTGCTTTTGTTTTATTTTATTTTGGTCTTGAATGATTTATTTTTATTCCTTCTTATATGGAATACCAATCAGTTTTTCAAAGGTTGTTGCTGGGCCAAGGATACATAGCTCAGCAGCATAAGCACATGCCTGGCAAGTGAAAGGTCCTAAGTTTGAACCCTAGTACAGCAAGAAAAAAACTACTATAAAATGCTGTTGGCTATGCTACATTAAGAGAAAAGTATAAATAATGATATTAAATAAATACTTTATTTAAAAAGCTATTGCATTCCTCACACTTCCATTGGGGATACAATAAATTTGCATTTGTTTCTTCCATATTCAGGAATGCAGTCCTTTCTACACTGGAATATACATAATTCTTCTTATTCTTTTTCACCATAAGAATTCAATAGAGTATATTTTCAGATGTCTTTAGCAAATATTTATTTTTCTCTCTCTGCTCATGAGAAAAAATTTGACTCTTACCAGCAAAGGCAAGAAAAAAGGGAGCAAGGAAGAGAGGGAACAAGGCAGGGAGGTATGAAAGAGGGTGATGAATAACATTAGCCTTGTGCATAAAATAGCGAAGTGAATTAATTTTGTGCTCGGCTCTGGTAGCAAAGAAATAAATAGCGATCTGTCACTAAGACTAACTCAGTTGTTATAGCTCCTCCATAGAATCCCCCACTCCAAAGAGCTCCCATTATTTATAAGGAGAGACTGGAAAGAGAAACAGTAAGGCAAAATACTGATTATGAGTGATGCTTAAGAGAAGGGTGAAGACTATTTCTACAGAGTCACCTCTCAGGTCATCCCCGGTGAGGATTTTGAAACAGATCCATCGAATTGCACCCCCCCCCCAATATATATTTTAAACTCTTTAGCTGACTCTTAGAATATTTTACTGATAAACCAAAAACATTTTAACCATGCCCAATATGCAAGTAACTAGATAAATAACGTGACATGATGTTTAAATGCCTTGAAAATTAGAGTGTATTCAATTAGTAGGGCAAAGTAATAATGTATTCATCCACCTCAATTTGAATGAAAACACTGGTTTTATACAACATTCAAAGCATTGTAGTTTTTTTTTCATACTATTTCCTTCATAGTCTCTCTGGTTATTAATTTTTACTCTTCAGACTTATTAAATAGCCTAAAAGCACTTTGCAGACCTCCTGTTGGGAAATAGGTGCTGATCCCGACCCAGTATAGCATTCCAAAGACAAGTGTTACCTAGGTGACCCTAACTCCCTGACAGGGACAGGCTGAGTTGCTCTGATTCCCCAACCTCCTCTCTCCTCTGCTCCTGTATAGTCCAAGCTTTGCTGGCGCATCACCACACGTGGAGGAAATTGATGGCACTGCCAACTTGTTCTGATACAAGATTTTATTTTGTGTCCCATTGTAATAAAATAAAAGAAGAGACAGTTTGAAGACACGATTCATTAGCTTTAGGCCAATGATTTAGATAAGGTTAAACCTCTTTGGAGTCAAATTCAAGATGAATAATCTTAAGTGAACATAAAACCCATTTAACAATGTGGAGAGTCAGATATGGGCTCGTCCTCTTTATTTGCCACTGTCAGGCTCTGCTCCAGTTTGTCTGCTCAAAACAACTTCCACCACCTTTAAGGTTTTACTGTCATTATTATTGTTTTTGAAAAATCAAGCTAAGGGAAATCTTATTTTAGAAATGAGTTCATAACATTTTCTTATTTTTTCAAAATGAGCATGTTAATTTGGACCAAATTCAAAATAGAATAATTGCTAAAAGAAATATAAATGCTAAAATTATAATTTAAACTGCTTTTTGGCAGGTGCAGGGACAGGGGGCTCCATCCCCCTAGACTGCAGTGCTGGCCTTGCCCCCAGGTGAGCTGAGACCACAATTGAGACTGAGCTATAATCCCAGCTCTTGGGAGGCTGTAAACAGACAGATCACTATGAGTCTGATCTAGTGAGACCCTGAACACACTGTAGATTCTTCCCTAAGATACAAAAAAAAACTAAATTAAATTTAAAAAATTGCTTCTTGCAGCTTAAATAAGGAGAGTTATTCCAAGATAAAACTGTGATCAACTGAATGACAGTAAAGTTCACAGTTTCAAAACATGCACATTAAAGTGTGCATGTTCTATCATTCGATATATGTTTCTGTATACTAGTATCTTGTTTATTCTTAAGTCTTTTAAACATAGACACATTAACTCCATGCTTAAGAACTGTTCCTTATACAATCTGTACATTCCCTACCAGCTATTCTTGCTTTCAGAGTTCAGAGGCAAAGTCTTCAAAGGTTAGACTTTTACTATTGCATAATAAAATCTAAATAATAAAACAAAGAGGCACCAAAGGTTTGTGCTGTTGGCCTTTTCATAATCTTCAGTTTCTCTTGTCTTCTTAGTAAAACAAAATAGAACAGTGTTATTCTTTAGAGGGAGAAAAAAAAGCCTTAAAGCCAGACATTGAAACTTTTACACACTCTGCTATAGTCTTTTAGCCAACAGACACCATGGCTCAGCCTCTGGGAAGTCTCTCCAGTGCTGTCTGGGTTGCAAACAAGCCTTTCTCCTCCCTCTTCACTTCCAATGTAGATTTGTTGTTGTTTAAAATTCTACCTTATCATCTCTGAAGCTTCCTCCACTCACACTTGCTCTTCAATAATAAATGATAAAAGAAAATGAAATAAATTCCTCTTAATGAGGAAATTTTCACCTGGCACCGCGGAGCTGGGGAAATCTATTAGCTGACTGGAGGAACGCCTGCAGCATGGCAATTACCAAGGGACCCAAGCACTTCACACAGGCCTCTCTTCCACTTGACTGGCTTTTATCTGATGCACCAACTCACAAGTAAAACTAAACAAATTTCCCTCCAGATTACACAAGCTCTAATGTGAAAATGAACACTCCATTTGGCTTACAATTTGGGGACAAGCTTGGAATTTTATTATTATCTTCTTTTTAAAAAATCCCCAAGAAGACAAAAGCTGAAAAACAATATCACTAAGCCTAACATTTAGTAATAATACCTGCCTTATTATGAAAAGAAGACTAAGATGCATGACCCCTGCCTCGCAGCCCGGCACCAACTTCTCCCCTACATTTTGCATGACTTCACCAATTCTTTCTTTAATGTCTCACTTTTAAGACCATGACAAAATCAAAATGATGCCATCAGTGGAAAAGTTAATTTTTTTGCTTTTTTATTTCAAGGAGATAAAAGTTACCTTTTTTTTTTTTTAAAGAAATATGTGACTTAAAAAAAGGGGGACATGTCTTGGGAAGCAACGGATAAAATATGGACAACTGGGTAAATATCACCAATTTTTTCTTTACTCTTTGATGTTTGCTTCCATATAGCAATTACATCTACAAAGGAGTTAAAACCTCAATCTTTATCTCATATACAAAACAAACAATGCTTACACCAAGGCTTTTGCGAGATATACCCTTATGACATTTCTCATAGCCTACTGTCACAATGATGCTGTGATATCACAAATATTTGTTTTTAAGAGAAGCATACTTAAATTATATTTTACCTATAGCCTATTAACAACAGCAACAAGGGAACGAAAAACAAGAAGAAATATTATGGGAAACTGATACTATAGATACTTTTAAATCGTACTTCTCTCAGTGCTGAACTATGAAGCCAGTACTTTACCAATGAGCTATACTCCCAGCCTGAAACAACTGATATTTTTTGTACAAAGGATCACAGGTACCTATGCCACTGAGCTATATCCTCAGCCTCCAAAC
>PVKN010017894.1:0-17131 GCA_004027915.1 Capromys pilorides
GCCTCATGTCTTCTTAGGGCTGCCCTCTATGTCTGTCAGAATCTCCATGCACTAGTATGCTCTTATATCCCTGCTGCAGCGTGACCACCATGGCGACATCGTATTAAAGATGCACTGGCTTTGTGCTGGATGGGTCAATGAAGGCATTGGTGGGCCTCTTCCATGGGATCCCAGAGAGGCTGCAGGCAGCCCCCATGACCTCTGTGCAAATATAGTGCTCTTCATCCAGCACGCAGTGACCACCAGTGACCACCTCCTAGGCATCATTCCCACTTTACAGAGAAAGAAAACCAAAGCTAGAGGAGGTTGAACAATGTGGCTGAGGAGGAAAAAAGCACACAAGGCTTGGGCTCTTGCCTTGACCTTGAACAAAGAGACTTAATACCTTGTTATCAAATCATTTGCAAATGAAGTTATGTAGCCAGCACTGGCAGAGTCACAGCACAATGACCCAGAACAGGATGTTAATGCCTCTGATAAATTCAAGTCATCTCAGGGCAAGAAGAGCCACTGGCAGCCACGAATCTGCTGCACTGGGTTTTCCTGGCAAGGAAACTGAGGCCAAACGCTCTCTTTCTCAGAGGCCCACACACAGCTCTGGCAGGCTCAGATCAGGTTCTTTCTGTTCCACAGACTACCCTGCCTTGTGCTTTTGTCTTTAAAAAAAAAATGTCTCCTTTAAAAATACATAGCGGCTGAGGAGATAGCTCAGTGGTCAAAGCACCTGGCTGGCAAGCAGCACAGGGACTGGGGTTCAATCCCTGGTACCACATGCTGCACCAGCCCTGAAACCCAGGGGCAGGATGGACCAGCCACCAAAACAGGGTGTGGTGGATTACCCCTGCAATTCCAGCACTGGGGAAGCTGAGACAGGAAGGTCATGACAAGTCTGTGCTGCATAGTGAGACTTGTACTAAATAAATAAATAAAGAGATAAAGGATTGAAAAATAAAAATAAAAAGGCACAGACCACCAAGAGTCTTCCAGGATACCCAGATTTAGTGAGAGGAAGACTCTCACTAGCACCCCAAGTTTGGACCCTTCCTCCAGGCAAACGCCAGGGCCTCCTGCAATGACTTAAAGCTGGAGAGCAAATGAGTCAAGTGCCATCCTCACAGGATAAAGCTGCTGGGAGCAGCACGGAGGACTGGAATTAGAAATTCTAATTATTAGTACTCTCTGAACGCACCAAAGGACAATTTATAATTAGCACAAGTCAAAAGGCCATCCCCAAAGGCAGGCTATTATAAGTGAGAAAACAAAGATGGCCTCAGAAAAGTACTGGGGAGCTGAGTTGTTTGGCCTCCTATTCCTCCCCACAATCCTGAATCCACCCGACTTCCCACCTCCCCGAGCCCTGCGCCCTCCTGGGGCTGGCCTTTCTCCTGAAGCCCTGCTCTGTGCCAGCCCAGCTTGGGGGCTTGGGATCACCAACAAGGAATTCTTCCACACACAAGCCCACCATTCAGCACCCATGCAGTCTAAACCAGGCATGGAGCTGTTTAGTGTGTTCTCGGTACTACTGTCATACAGGACTTAATAACCAGCCTCTTTGTGGGGATCAGGTCACCAGCTGTGGCTCAGGTGCGTGAGCCCCAAGAAACCAGATCTCCTTGCTTGTGGTAAACTCAAGGCTGTCCCAGAGGGAACTGTAAAGAAAAGCAGAAGGAGCGCCTCTGTGCCTCTTCCATGAATGAATGAATGAATGAATGAATGAATGAATGAATGGTAACTTGATGAATGAATGAATGTGAATGAATGAAGAAATGATGAATGAATGAATTTTCCACCATAAATATCTTGAGCACTTCTCATGCCACAGTAAACTGAGATCAAGCAGGAAAAGAAACAGAAATGAACAAGACCTTATCCTTCCTCCAGGAACTCACAAAACAGCAAATTTCACCAGTAAAAAAAATTAAAATTATGAAGTCAGGGATATAACTCAGCAGCATAAGCACCTGCCTGGCAAGTGCAAGGTCCTGAGTTTGATCCCTAGTACCACAAAAAATAAAAATAAAACTTAAAAAAAAGCAACAGAACAAAACCAAAAATCACCCAGAGGTCTGCTATGCAGAAACAGTGTATTAACACTACTGTGTGACTTGCTGCCCGCTGGTCTCTTGTTGTCCAGAGGCTGTGTTTTGTCCACAGCAGGGAGCTAATCCCAACTTCAAGAATCCCACGAGGATTACCGGAAGCACATGACAAAGCACGGCGATGCACCCTCTGAGAAGCACCTGTGGCAAAAATGGGCTACCATGAACCAATGGAGATGCCGATAGCTGAGAGCAGAGAGAACACCCGCGCCTCTTCCCACTCGTGGGTCTTACTTAGAGTCAGGAAAAACCATTTTCAGGCCTCCCTGAGTCTTGCTTCCCAGGGAACCTTGTAGGAAGAATTCTAGCTTTTTGATGGTGGATAATTGAAGCACTATGATAAAAATAGATTTGGAGATTTCATCTTGGCTTAGCCAGAGAGTGACCTGGTGAACCAAGTGTGGCCCTGAGGGGCAAAGAGTGGGAGAGTGGCACTTTGTCACTGTGACCTCGCTCCATGGTACCCCCTGGTCAATCAACAGTAAGCAGAATATTCAGTCACTCCCTGTTCCCGGGTCCTTGTGTGTGAATTGTTCAAATTAAGTTCTTTGAGTCAGCAAAGGCCAAATTGGATCCTCAGCAAAAAACTACTATTTTTAGCGAAGCACTTGGGCCCTACTAAAATGGTCTAGGTGGTCTCAATCATCTTATTTATGATCTGAGAACAATACTGAAGAAAGGAAGTTATCATCTAAGGCCTGGGAGGCCTGAGCCACACAAAATGACCCAGGTGAACATCTTGCTGATGCCCTCTGACCTGGATTCTTATGGCATTTTTGAAGTCTTTTCTGCTTCCTACCTTTACCGTTCATTAGGATGATAAGTGCTCTGAGATTATGATGGGGTTTATGTAGCAGGAAACCTTCCCATGCATCTTAGACTTCCTCTGCTGGAATATAAAGGAGACCTCTCACTGGGCAAGTCAGGATTCAGCGAGTCCATCCCTCCGTGATTATTCCAATCACTGTTTTAGAGGGCTCTGCCTTGTTTGTGCTGACAGCCAGCAGAGCCAGGCAACAGTCACCCTCTGATCTCCTTAAGGAAAAGAAAAGCTGAGTAGACGAACACGCTGATCCTGACTGAGAGGGGAAGGGAACAGACTGTGCCCGAGCCCATCCACAACATCATCTGTACCCCAGGAATGCCGCAGACAAACAGCCTGAGTGAGTCATGAGAAGGGACGGATCCCCTAGTGATCTTACGTGTGCCATTAGAATCGGGGACAGGAGACAGCACAGACATCACCTAGTGAATACATATCTAGAAACTGTGACTCAGAGAACGTCCCCTGCCCGAAGTCCTGGTGCAAGCCAGGGATGCTCAGTACGGGGAACAGCATCACAAGGCAGTGTGTGCTAAGTGTCCCTTCCATGAGCTTCTCTGCGCTTTCAGATGGTCTCTTCCTAAGAGTAAACCTTCTTCACTTGCCACTGCCAGTGTCAAGCCGAGTATCTATAAGCATTTTTCCTATCAGCGCTAAAAGCGCATTGGGTTTTGCACACAGCAGATACTCCATGTTTGCTATGAACAAAAGAGGCGATGTATGCAACTCTGCAGAAAGACGTTCAGCACAAAGCCATTACAGAATAACCCAAAAAGGGCATGAAAGAGCAAATATAAAGAAAAGGGATGAGTATCCATAGGATAGCCATCATTTTAAAATATGCTTATAGTGTACCAGGGACAGGTGGAAATGCTGATCAGATGATTTTGAGGAAAAGGCTGAACATTAAATAACATATTCTTTGATCTCGGCATTATAAAGAAAAATGCACAGTAATATCGTTGGCAGAAAACAAACCAACACATGAATAATAGTAGGTGTTTCTACTGTGATTATGGGAGACTTTCATTTCTGCTGCTTTTTTGCAATCTTTTGTCTTTGGCAAATAGTTTCCAGTGTCCCTGGAGGAATTCCCCAAGGAGTGGGATGGTAGTAAAGAAAGAAGAGAGGGTGTACAGATATTCTTCATGCCTGGGTTTTAGAAGAGAGATCGTTTATCTCTTGGCATATAAAGAAGCAGGTCAAACAAAGAGGCAGAGACTCTAAAAGGAGGTGGGGAGTCACCGCTGAGTGCTGGGCCAGCCTGATACTAGGCAGATAGATAGCAGGGAGAGGGGAAAATCCACTTGAACCCCGGGGCAGGGAGCAGGGCTCTCCACTGCCTTCCGCAGCCTCCATCCAAATCCAAAGACAGAAAAGGAGAGGATTTCACCTCCTAACCCTCACCAAACCCCAGGAATCCCTTCAGCCAACATGAAGTCAACCATCACAGTGTGGAGGACTCCTTGTCAGACAATGGGCTGTGCCCTTGGTGCTCACAGTCCCACTAAATCTCTAGGAGCTCCAGGTGTTGCTGTGCCCAGGTGAGAAACACAGAGATCAAAACTCAGAAAGGTAAAGTCGGGTATTACAGCTCACAACTGGACCCCAAAAGCCTATACCATGGTCCCTATACCTCACCCCACCACTTGTCCATCTGTCTGGATCTTTTCCATTTCAAAAAGCTACTTTGCATCCTCCACCAAGAAGATATGGCCTGTGACATTTCCCGAAGCATCCCCCATGGGTCTTGTCTTCCAGCGAGGACAAGTTGTTTAACCTTTCCCGTGCACCTGTCAACTGGACTGTGAGCTCCTGAGGTGGAGCGGGAGGTTCTCAGCACAGAACGCCTTGTGTACCCTCCGGAGCCACCAGAGGATTTCTCCACTACTTAACACCTCGGGTCTCAGCACTTGCTCACTGATGAACGGATTGAGCAGGTTGAAGGGAAAGATGGTCCTGTGTACAGCTTGGCCTGCAGGCAAGGCGAAAGCTGGGTGCACATTGCCCTCTTCACTTTGCCAACCAGGATGCCGGAGTATGTCACCTGTGCCGTCATCACTTGCTCCGTACATGGCTGAGCCACTAGCCAATATATGGCAGATCATGGAGACATCAGGATGCATCTCTCACCACACACACACACACACACACACACACACACACACACACAGACCTGGGCTGGCTACAGGCCAGTGACAGAGCAGCGCTGACCCTGCTATCTCCCACCTGGTTGCAGGAATGCAACTTTAGTTTCTGGTTGACAGTTGAATTTGGCACAGAGGCTCAATGCTCCAGCAGGCAAATTCCGATCATAAAACTCTGGTACATGGAGCGCTCCTAGGAGCGCTCCTAAATTATGTTGGGGTGGCTTTCTCCCAGCTATGCCAAGGGGAGCCAAGAGGGGCACTTTTACTTTTTAGAAGACCATTATACCACCAGGCAAAGAAGAAAGCAGCCCCCACCCCAGGCAATTCAACAAATGCAGGCCTGGGGAGACGGCATTTTATTTGTGATGATACCCTTTAGGTCTACGCTAGGTGTCTACACTAGGCTGTGGCTCCCCTCTCCTAACTCTTAGGAAGCTGCAGGCTTCCAAGGAGCCAGACAACAGCTGGCCCTGCATAAACATCCTGTCGGCCACAGGCTCCCTGATACACTCCCCAGAGTCATGCCAGCCTGAACATACAAACACATACGAACACATACACACACACACACACACACACACACACACCTATGGTGAAAACATCTGGTCCTAGAGGGAGGGGACTCATCTCTTACCCCTCATGCATCTCGCTGAAGAAGGAGGGTGAGAGCCTTGAACAGATGAACTGATCAATGAACAAGTAGACTAGTCAGGAACTGGTCAGCCAGAGTCCCACCTTCCTCCAAATCTTGCCCTTTCCCAGCTGAGGAGAAGTCTGCTCAACCACGGTATTAGAGAACTACAGTAAGAATGAGATTAGCAATTTCCTTAAAACTTCTAAGCATCAGGCACTACACCTTGATGTAGCCTTCCTCCTGCAATCATCTTCCAGGGGAGGTGGCATTCTTACTACCATTCCCACTGACTAGGTAAGATCAGACAGCTGCCTGAGATGGAGGATGCTGCACTGGGCTGGGAGAACGCTTCATGCACTCTAAAGGGCCATTGGTCCTAGAACTGCCCTTCTTATCCACGAGCAGGGCAAAGTCCAGAACTCTGCAATACGACCAGATGGTTCCACTCAGAGAAGCAGCTCCCTGGCAGAAAGCAGCTACCCGGAGTTGCTTATTTTTCTGGCAGTTCCTGGCCTTCCTGCTGAGCTGCCTCTCAAGATCTATTTTTACTTTGAGACAGGGTCTCAATAAGTTGGTAAGTTGCCCAGGATGGGCTTGAACTTGTGATCCATCCGCCTACTTCAGCCTCCTAGAGTGCTACGAATCCAAATGTGAACCATCATGCTGGCGCAGAGCTGCCTTTTGCTAAAGTGTTCGGTGGACAATTCCCATCCTTCACTTTTATTTAATCAAAGCAAAGAATTCATAAGAATCTGCAAGCATTCATTTATCAGGCAGATTAAATATTTGATAGCCCTGTAGTTTAATTTTTTATGGCCCAAGTAAAAGGAGGGGATGGTTCCCAGGGAGGACACCACTGTCCCTGGAACCGAACAGTGACTGGCTGAGGAAGAAAGATGCCCAGGTCTGCTGGCTCTGTTCAGTGCCCACCCTGATCCCCACCAGAGCAGATGCTCCCAGGGGATCCCAGAGCTCAAGGTCACAGGTGCTGCAGCTCAGCTCCTCAAGAACAAGAAAAGGAGGTGGTGGGGATGGCAAGTTTCTCATCACAAACTTAGGAAGGAGCCCAAGGGACCCAAGTGGCCTGGCCTCGGAAAGGGAGGCAGTCTCTGCCTTCTATCTCTTTCTGAGGTCCACCGGTCACACAAGTATGCAGCATGACATTGGGGTGAAGTCACCCTGCCAACTTCTGCCACCATCACACCGGAGTCACTGAAAGCCTTGCCTTCACCAGGCCAGGATCATGCACTTCCTGGCCACAAGGGTCTCCCTTACAGGCCATGTGTCCTCCATGAGGCTGAGGGGGAGGGGTCACTACAGGAAAGACTTAGAGCCCAAGGGTCCTTAACAGCCTCCTTTCCTTTCATCAGAGCTAGAAATTCTCACTTTCCTACTCCCAGGCCCAAAGAGAGAGAGAGAGAGAGAGAGAGAGAGAGAGAGAGAGAGAGAGTGTCTGTCTCTGTCTCTGTGTCTCTCTCTTTGTCTCTCTGACTCTCTCTCTCTCTCTCTCTCTCTCTCTCTCTCTCTCTCACACACACACACACACACACACACACCCTCATCACCTTACTCTTCACACCACAGCACAACTGATCTTTACAAGTCAGGTACCCAAATAGTGGCTGTGGAGTCTCCAGGAGAAGAGACCAGCCAAGTTCTGTGTTACTTCCCTTGCCATTACCCGTGCTTCCGACACAGAAATCTCCCAGCTCCCCATTCCTATCACCTCTTCGGGAAACGATACCCCAACAATTTGTTGGCAAAGCTGAGAACCGCCCTGGGCCCTGTGTGCTTCTCCTGCTGCCCTTAATCATCAGCAGCACTGTAAGAAGACATGGTGGTGACACAGTGCTCATTTTGTCTGTGAATAGCTTGTGGAGCAGGCACCAAGAAGAAAGTGGCAGCTGCTTCTTCCAGAGAGGGTCCTGCGTCCTGAGGGGAAAGAGCAGGGCAGAGGGGAGCTCTTCCCACTATTTCTGCCTCTCTCTCTCTCTCCCCTGCAGACTCATGGTGGAGCCCTCAGGACTGGCAGGGCCAGGCTGCAGCTCCTTGGAGACTACCGTGTGGCGGCTGGACCCTGCAGGACATGGGCAGGAGTGTGTGGAGAGAGAAGACTGTTTGTCCATTTCCCTCACATAAAAATCTGGTGAAATTAGGAATCGAGCCTAGGTCTACACTGGGACAGTGCACACTGCATAATCAGCATGGAACCACTGAAAGAGAGGAGGCAATTTATCTGATGTCTTGGCACTACTGCTAGAGTCATTATCATAATGACAAAAGGACACAAGGAACTGTCACCACCCCCACCCTGTCCTCATCCAAGAAACCAGACAGGGGTTTCACCACGTGCAGGTGACATTTTAATAAGGGACCCACTCAGAGACCACGAGGAAAGAAGAGGAAGCGAAGATCTAGCCTGAAAGGACCAAGGCAGAAGAAGGGAACAGAAGCATCAGCGAGAAAAAACCAGTGACGCATGGGGCAAGACTTGGTGCCTAGGCCTGGGATAATCACCACTCTTTTCATGCCTCTCTTATTTACTATTTGGGTGAAGAAAAAGTGTTTTGTGGAGAGGACAAAGCAGAAACAACTTCAATCAATAATGAGAACGTTCTCATATTTGTTTGCTATTTATCAAAGTACACTGAACTTTGCATATGCCATCTCATCCAACCCTATTAGCTGGCAAGGAGATCAATATGCCCATGGTTGCTGTGCCAGAGAAAGAACAGAGAACTCAGATATTTGGGGGCCTCTTTTATGGAACAGTCTTTCTCAGAAACACAATGAATGAGGAAATAAGAACCAAGGTTAAATATCTAGTACCTCCTCTGGGCTCGGCATGGTACCAAGCACTCTACACCAATTAGCTCCCACTCAGAGTAGGAATCTAGGAAGGCAGGGAGCTGTGATAACCTTCCTCAGCCACATGGGAAAATCAAGGCCCTGGGAGGTTGCCATAGGCCACAGAAACAGTGGAGACAGAACAGGGACCCAAATCCTACACTCCTAACCATGCTGGCATCTGACTCATGCATCAGAATCCCTGAAAGACTCAGGCAGGTGTGCCAGGCTCCACTCCAGAGCCCAAAGGGGGTGTGCACTCCAAGTGGCCAGGAAGTTCCCAGTAATGCTCCCACTGCTTGTGCAGGGACCACAGTTGGAGAATCTCTGTCCTACCTGGCCCACCCCTGTCATCCACGAGCTAATGTGAACCTCCTGGTATACATGCAAGCCATGGCTAAGGGAGGCTACCTCCTGGGTACACAGGAAACCCCATGTGTGAGGCTTAAACATCACCAGCCGTGCTTTGAGATGTGCTAAGCCAATTGACACGAACATTCATGCTCGCTGAAAGCTATTCGAATAGCCGTCCTCCAGCACAGCCACCTCACTGCCATTAGCGTATAGAGCTAGACACATGGGGAGCCCTTCTGATCGAGCAGCCTGAGTAGCACACACCCTGCCTGCACTTATGCATGTACCCCAGGTGCCATACTGTGCCAATTGTATCCACACGATCAAATGCCCTCAGAAAGACTCATCTGGAGGGAGAAGAGGAAACAGAAATAGAAATTTAATGTCTTCCTCCTGTTGTCCGTTGGGCCACAGACCTGGTATAGTATGGGATGCTCCTGTGTTAAGATCTAGAAGGTGTCAAGGGCCACCTTTCTCCTGCAGACCAACAGGCAGCACCTGAGAAACTGCTGGGCTCTAGAGTTCAGGAAAAGTTTTATTTTTCTATTGACTGAAAGACCTTAGAGGACATTACTGCTCCCTACCACAGGAATACCCCAAGCAGTGCCCAGCCAAGCCTGAGCAGGAGTTTTCAGGCAGAGTTTTGTGGCTAGGTCAGCTCTGCAAAAGGAAACAGAAGTCTCAAGACATTCACAAAGACGGCCGCTGGAGAGCAAACTGTCTTCTAGAGGCAGTGGGAAGACAGGACGCTGGGTCAGGAGTCAGAGAACAGACCCAGGGATCAGCAGCCAGCAGGGGCCACTTTCTGAGTCACGGCCCATGCACCACCTCCCTGGACCACTGCACTCCTGCCGGTCGCGTGAGGTATACAATGACGAGCTGTCCCAGACTGCCCAGGACTGGGGAGCCATGGTCATCCCCAGGATGCCAGGCTTCCAGAGCTAAAACCAGGGCAGTCCCAGGAAAACTGGGACACACAGTCACCCTAGGTGTGGCTCTGGGTGAATCTGAGTGCCAGGCCTAGGAGGCTTTTCTGTTGGCTGTCCTGTAGCGGAGTGGCTGGGGGCTCCCCGAGGCCAGCAGGGCTGTCAAGGGTGTTGCGATCCTACTGAGATATCAATGCTAACAACCAGATGTGAAAAAGTGAAAATGTCAGTACAGGTCAAAACAGAGTTGGAATGAGGGGTTCCACAGACCACAGCAGCCAGGATGGATGTTCTGGAAGAAGCCAGGATGCTGGAGGTGTCTGATGGGCAGCCAAGTTCTCCCTTCCTCTGTTCACCTGCATCCCCCTCCCACTGATCTGGGCCACCAAGTGGAGCAGCATCACAGAGGGAGGGACTCCAGCTCTGGGGTCCTCCTATGGGGATCCAGGTTTCTGTTGCTCCTTACTTCTGGAGTGACACCAGGGCAGTTGCTCAAATTCTACAGCCTCAGTATTCTTTTCTTTCAATTTCTACCCAAATTGCCCAAGGGTTGTGCTAAAGATTGAGTGAAGTACTGCGCACAGGGTGCTTTGCACCCAAGCCTGAGAGCTCATGTTCCATGCACATCCATTGCTCTTGACCTTCCTTGACCCTTTTCCCCTTGCCCCGAACCTGCAGCGGCGGCTGCACAGGGCAGTGCTCTGCAGACAGTGAACTCGGTGAACTCTGTAAAGGCCCAAGCTGCTCTGGATATTTTTATCATTCATGCCAGGTTGAGCAGGCTTGGTCCTCCTGTCTAGCACTCAGCAGGTGCCAGGAAGGACATGTGGAGGGAACCAAGGAAGGCCAGCCTTGGCTGCAGCCAAGCCCCAGCTTTCTCCCAGCCCTGGTCAAAACGAGGAGGCACCTCCTCTCCAGCTGGAGGTCACTGCCCTCAGGCATGGAAGACACAGGCCTCCTTCCCTATCCCAGGAGAAGTCCCCGGCTCAGGGCACACTTCCAGTCACTTGGGGCTCTGGAAAATGAGCTTCCTGAGACAATACAGAGCCCAAGAATCCCTCTAGGAGAAGTGTGAGCCGCGCTACCAAACACTCAGTGACCAAGCTGATAGAAGGGAGCCCTCTCCATAACCTGGTCTCGCCAGAGCCACACAGGACCTAACTGGCTATAACCGAATTCAAGGCAGCAAGACCTTCTTCACACACCAGGGCCTGAAGTTCTACCATGAGGCAATCACTTTTTTGAAACCAACATCTTTTCTTGGAGGTCTATGTGCATGTATGCATGTATATACGTTGAGGATATATGTATGCATTTTGGATTACCAGCTATGTTCCAGAATGGAGGATATATATGTGCTAAGCTCTGAAAATGTAACACAGATGTACATATACACACAGGCTCATATATACATCATATTATGGCTCCTATGTGCTCAGAGGTGGGGCTTAAGAAAGTGACTCGGTTACGTGGGCTTATAGCTGGCTTGTTGCTAGGAGATGGAGTCTGCTCAGAAGGGGTCAGGGGCTTTGTGACCTATAAAGGTTCACCTCCCTTTCTGATCCTCATTTAAGCCTCTGCTTTCTGGACTCCACGCAAGACATCTGTGGCGTGAGCATCTTTGTCCTCTGCTGTGTCCCTCTGCCATGCGGTTTCTTCTTTGGCACCAGCCGACCATGTACCATCCCCCTGAGCCAAAACAACCCTCTTTACATTACAGGCATTGGATGTTTTGTGCCTGGGATGAGCAAAGCAATTAAAACACACATGACACAGGACCACACACACATACGCACATACACGTGCACACACACATACGTTAGCCTCCACGTCTTCAGAACTAGAATATAATTGAAAGAGGAAGGCCAGCTCTGACACTGGATTCCAAGGCAGCTGGATGACTCTACCCTCAGGGACCTCATGGGCCAAATGGGAGGACGAGCCACACAGAAGTGCAACACAGAGACAGCAAGAGAGCCACTGTCATGCTAACCTCCAAGGGCTTCGCTTGAATGCCCCAGCAGAAACCACCAGATCAGGCATCGATCTTTTTTAGTGCGCACAGTGCTGCCCTACAGATTCCCTGAGGCCACTGTTCTCTCCTTAGCTCCCCAATAGGATACGTGGGACATGGAAGGCATTTCTATGAAGATGTCTTAAATGCGTTAATTAATGAATATTTAATGAAAGCTTAATTGAAATGCAAGACATCTGGAGAGGGGCAATAACGTAAGCCAGTGGTGCTCAAGGTGCAGCCCTCGGCCAGCAGCAGACCTGGGAAGCTGCTGGAGATGCTGAGCCCTGGTCCCTAGCCTGTGGTGTGAGGAGGGTGAGGCCAGGCTGGTCCTGCAATTCAGCAAGGTCTCCTCATGTTGCTGAAGCCCACTCAGGTTTGAACACCAGGGACTTCAGTCTTCACCATCAGACTCGTTCTGTAAGACACACAACTCTCTCATGAATTCATTCGCATGGGCTCACTGAACATCTTACCCAGCCAAGGGCAGGCGTTGACTGCCATGGGTCGTGAGGTGACCACTGTATGGCCAAGGGATGCTACGCTGCATGGCGTGCTCCCCTAAGCAGCCTCCTGAATCATCTTCGAAGTGGTTCTGATCAATAGGGAAAAGGCCTAGGCCATGCCTACTCCTTCATGAATGGCTAGACATGAGCTCACCAGAGGAAGTTGCTGGGGGTGGGGGGGAGCCAATATGGCATCCTGACCCTGGGAGTCACTCAGCTGCTGATGGCTTTAAAATCTGCTGTCTGGGCTGAGGCTGGGGGAGGGGCTGTTGTTGCCAACAAGGGCAAGCCCGGTGCAAGGCAGCTCTACAGGTGCACTGCTCTACCCTGTCATCTCCCCCAGCTCCAGGGCTAAGGAACAGCGTGGGGACCTCACTTAGACTGGAAGGCACTACAGCCAGGGGCACCTTGGCAGCCCCATCCAATAGGAATGAGAGGAAGCCAGCAGGGGTAAGAGGACAGACACTCTGCCCTTCACTGGGCAGCAGAGTCCATGACGTTATAGGCCTAGCATTCCAGGGCCTGGGTCACCTGCTGACACTTCACTTGAACGGCTCTCCACGTAAACGGGAACAGCTCGCCACCCTCTCAACTTACAGGCCCTTTAGCACTGTACGGATGGCCAACCCCTCCTATGAGCCAGGGCTGGGACACCTGCCCATTCCCCAGCAAAGCTTGCCCACTTCACCTCCCCCAACAGGACACTGAGCAATGGGAGGACCTCATGAAGGGCCCCAGGGAGCCAAGGCCTGCAGGGGTCTCAGGTTACCTTAGTTACTTTTTTCATTGCTGAGAAAAAATACCTGACACCTACAACCCAAAGGAGGAAAGGGTTACTTCAGCTCACAGTTTGTGCATAGATCTCAGTCCAGTCAGATGGCTCCAAGGTAGCAGGGCACGGCAGAGAAGCATCACAGAGAAGCAGGTCAAGGTGTGAAAAGAGGAAGACGGCAAGCAGCAGCCACCACCTGCCTTCGTGCTGTCCCTCCATATGCCATCCTTGCTCCATGCCTATCAGCTGCTGTCCCCCATATCTCAGTAACACACCCGTAATCCACATTCACGCACCCTAATCCAGCCATTTTTGCAATTCCCCAGCTATGACCCCATGAGACTTTTGAGGACGAGGGGACATCTAGATGCACCCACAACACAGCATAGGGATAGAAATCACAATGATGCCAGATAAGAAGCAGGATATGACGTTTGGATTTGAGAATAATCAAGAAATAAAGCCTATGTCTCAAATATTGCTTAAGAGATACTTTAAGAAAAACAGCAACAAGGAGGCCGAGGAGATAGATAGCTCAGAGAAATATGCACTGGCCTGGCAAGCACAGGGTCCTGAGTTCAATCCCCGACACCATAAAATGTTGATGTCTGTCGGGAAGATAGCTCAATGGAGTAAGTGCTTGCCTGACAAGTGCAAGATCCTGAGTTTGATACCTGGTACCACAAAAAAAAAAAAAAAAAAAATTGAAGTACAACAAGGAAATTATACCTTGCTTACCTTGTTGCATTTGCTAAATCTATTAACTGTATTCTATCAATCAGAAAGCCCAGAACTGGGAAACCTGGCAGAATTTAGGACATTCCAAGAGAGAAAAGCCTCAGAAATTACAACTAAGACCTCACTAATATGACGAAAAGTTGATTTTCTTTGCACCATGAGCCAAACACACCCAGCTGCCTTAGAAGAAGAGCTGGCTCTGCTCAATGAACCCAACTTGACATCCCAGCTCCATCTCATAGGTGCTCTCTGACCCTGGCAGGTCAGTCCCCTCCTCCGGGCCTCCTATCCCTTCTCTCCCCTTCCCTTCCCTCCCCTCCCCTCCCCTCACTGCCTTTCCCTTCCCGTCAGGTTTGGATAGAATTTCTCAACCCCTCACCACCAATGCTTCTCCAAACAGTTCTCTGTGACGGCAGCTGCCCTGTGCATGACAGGACGCTGAGCACCAGATACCAGCAGTGCCCTTCTTGATGGTGCCCAATGTCTCACGCAGGACAAAGTCACACTTGGTTAAGAGCCACTGGGTCAATGTCCCCATGTTCTAACATCTGCATGTGAAAAAAATTCTACCCAAATAAGGAACTCCTATAGTAACCCGGAAACCTGTTTTTGTGCATTACCAAGATTTGATGCTTGTCGGCCTTTAGAAACAGACTCCTATCTCCCTTACTTCATTCTCTCCACATCCAGAGGTTGGTCACCCCAATACCCAACAGGGAGTTCTTGTTCTTTAAAGTCTTAGAAAATACTATTATTCAATAATACTCCAAAGCAAAATTAGCATCACCCAAATTAAAGACACTGGCTTATCGGTGCTCAAGCCAACCCAGCTTAGCATTACGACTCTTACCCTACTACCATGAGGAGGGCGCTGTGCATGCTGGGTATGTGCGTTGGGCTCTGCACCTGTCACAGCATTTAGTGCCCTAAGCTGTCCTAAGAGGTTGGGGCTGGGTTTATTCACATTGAGCACTTTTTTATAAAAGGTTAATTCGCTTCATTTATGCTACTAGTTTATCTTAGTTGACTGAAAAGCAAGTTTTGTGTTTTTAGCTGTCTCTTCTTTGTAAGCATCTTGTATACTGAGAAAGTACTTTGAGGATAATGTTACACAGCGCATTAACTTATTATTCTCTTATTTTGTGATGAATTTTGTATTTTTTATTAAAAAATAAATCAGGTGCAGAGTTTTGAACTTTTTCAGGTCACAGTGTCTGCCTGGCTCCAGGGCCTGTATGCTCTCTGTTCTAGAAATACTCCTTCCACACTCAGTTCTCGTGGGGATCATTTTCATAACTTGAAAACACTGGAAGTCAAGACTTACAGCGCTTCATATGCCTACCATCCTGAGCTAGCCCAGCCTACCTTGCATGTGCTTGGAACCTGTGCACTCACCCAGGCGGGACAAGACCCTCAACCACAGAGCCTCTCGCTCCATAAAGTGGTGGAGCACTCAGGCAACTTGCTTACTAATGAACTGAACATGGGCAAGATGGTGCAGGACACTATGCATGGAATGCATAATCCCTCCCACACACAAACACTCATGCGCACATACACACACACACACAGCTTGAATGCCTGCATGAAGGGCTTCAATCTCTGAGCCGGAGATGTGGATCTCAGCGGCTGCCCAGCCTCAGGAGAAATTCTCAGTCTTCCAGATCTAGTCCATATTGAAAAGCCTAGGAAAAGATTCAAATCCGAAACTTGGGAGCACAGTGTCTGATGCATTTAATGAATTGCCACGGTCACAAGGTTAAACAAAACCATTAGGTCAAACTTCCCTGTGCTGAAGAACCACTGTATCTGTAACACGCTGACTTATGTTTCTTGGCTCTGCTTTTACCTGAAGCCACTCTTTTGGAACCTCAGGACCTACAGGCAGGGTCAGGCCCACAGCAGGCCCTCCCACGGTTACTGCCACAGAACAAATTACAGAATGTTCCACCATCTCAAAGGTGGGGACACTGAGGTCCATCACTTGCGATACAAGTCATCAACTAAGGAAAAACCAGCTCTGGCCTTCAGGCTGTGTTGATCCCAAATCCCAGATTCCCCCAAGTGCTGACTCATAGTGTTTTCTATCTTAATTTTAAAATTCAATCTTCCCTTTGATGCTATTAGTGAATGAAGAATTGATTGGATTGAAGTGACCCCATTGTCCAATGGCCAAAAGGACTGGCCCAAAGCCACCCCAAAAGAATTTCTGGAGCTCCCATAAGGAAAGAGGGCCCAGGAAATCATGTGTCTGTACCCTCAGTTACTGGGTCACCTTGAGTGGGGCTCCCACGCTGTTCTGTGGCCCAGTTTCCCCCTTGGACAGTATGCTGAGCGAGATCCCTCCCACGCACGGCATGCTATTATTACCTGGCACACCAAGGAATGAGGCCACCGCCAAAATGAGGCCACCCCACCCTCCAGGATTCTTCAAAATTCTTCTCAGAGTAGGGCAATAGGGAGATATAGGGCAGCAGCTCCAGTGTGCCAAGGACCTAGGCACAGAGAAGGGTTACATGGGCGGTGGAGCAGATGCAACTACAGGACACACAGCAATGACAACAGAGTCCACGGAGCAGAAGAGAGCCAAGGGACAGCACCATGGTTGAAGGAGAGGCAGGAGTAGTTTTAAAAACCACACACACACACACACCATCAGAAAGTCTAATTTTAGTAGCCACTCACCCCAGCAAAGCACTTTGTAAGCAGTTATTTTGAGAAATGGTATTAGCCACCAGGCTATTTTTAATGCCCCATATGTGGCAGGCATTTGTGACACAAACAGCACCTAAAAGACAGGAACCCTGGATGTGTCCAAGGGCCATGGCCCAGCCTCCTGGGATATCCCAAGCCTGATTCAGTTAGACAGGAGGGTGAACATTGTGGTGACCCGACCCTGCCACATCTCTCCTTGTTGTCTGCTAATCCTGTCTCCAGGGATGGGCTGCAGCCCCTCTGGTCTATGACTGACAACTTGCTAGTGAAAAGCCTCAGTGCCTACCCAAGGCACATGTTAAAACCTGCACCGCCCGTGACAGTCCTTAGTGATCTGTCCCAAACTCCACGCTCCCACATAGACTCTGCTCCAGACCTGGTGGTTTCAGGTTATCTGGTTTCCCAGCTCCTCCCCCAGCCAGGCGATCCCCCACCTGGAACTGGCCCCTCTCATAGCCTAGCTCTGCTGAGTTCCATATTCTGAATCCCCACTATAAAAACACTGCGACACTGTACCTGTTGACCAGAGAACAATAATGCTGCACTGTATATT
>PVKN010017895.1:0-17101 GCA_004027915.1 Capromys pilorides
AGAGGGAAAGAGAAGGAGAGGGAAAGGGAGGAAGAGAGAGAGAAGGGAGGGAGGAAGGGAAGAGGGAGGGAGGGAGAGAGAGGGAGGGAGGAGGGGAAGAGAGAAAAAGAAGAGGCAAGGGGAGGGGAAGAGAAGGGGAGGGGAAATGTGATAGGGGAGGGGAGAGAAGGGAAGAGGAGGACAGAGAAAAACTAGAACAGACTTGGAGATGGCAGCCAGGTACTTTGACCATAGAAATCAGAGGAGAAGACTTCCTGACAGCGCAGTGCAGGGAGGTCTGTGACATGGCCGGAGAAAAACTGGAGTGGAGGAGCGGTAGACCGTGGGGCAAACCTGGGAAATTGGTCCTAAGGTAAACAATAGTCATTTTGGTTTTCGGGGTTCAGTCTTTCTGGATTTTTTTTTTTTTTAGCAATTCATATTTCAGCACAGCCTGATTTATTTTAGACCTTGGCTTAGTTGATAACGTAATTATATGCTTATTCCCTGCAACGATTTCCAGTGAGAATGGGTACATGAAATGCAGTAGTGTATGCGAAAGCAGTCAGAGAGCCGCGGAGGGTTACAGAAAGGACTGTGCTTGGTTTTGTTTCTGCATCCTTTTGAAATTCCCAGGGTAAGCCGCTCGGTTCCCAGCCGAGCTTAAGGACTGGGCCCTGTTACAGCACACGCAGACCAGGAGCTGCGGGCCTGGGAGGGGAACGCACGCACGCACGCAAGCACGCACGCAAGCACGCACGCAAGCACGCACGCAAGCACGCACGCAAGCACGCACGCAAGCACGCACGCAAGCACGCACGCACGCGGCCCTTCCCGACCTACACCCGTGTGCTCAGTGCGCGGAACTGTGACTGTGTGAACGCAGAGCGTCTCAGCCGGATGAGGAGCACAGAAACCATAGACCCCGCGTTGGGGGACTGACAGGGTGAATGCAATCCTCGCCGACCTCTGTGCAACGGTGGCCCTGGGAACCGCAGCGCCGGACTCCGTGGTCCTCATCTGAAACACGCGGGGAGAGCGTGGTGTCGCACGCTTTTCTTGATTTTAAGACATTTTACAAACTAGGGAGGCGGCAGAGACAGCTGCCACTGAATCTGAAGATGTGCAGCCGCCCCACCCATCCACAAAAGGGCACGTTTCTGGCATCTCATTGTCACAGAACTGCCTGTCTTCACTGGCAGCAAAATCCAAGCCTAAATTACTTATTCCAGCTCCTTCCTGACGGAACTATCTTGTTGGGAACCATCTTCGAGGCAGAAGAAAAGCTTGGCAAGGCTAGCTCCATCAGCTCACTCTCACCCATGCAAAATGTTCGCGGGATTATCCCACTTGCTGGCTCGTGGTGGGAGTAAGAACTTTCAGAACTGTTTGGAGAGAGCCGTTGGAGACCCAGGTGGGCACAGAGCAGGAAGACCACGAGCTCCGATGGCAGCCGCCACAGCGTGTCCCTCTCAGCCCCCTGCTCCCCAGCCCTGGGGCTCTGCGCCTCCTTCTCAATTGAAGTGTGTAGAGGGGGTGAAGTGACTTGTAGCAGATGGGACACACCAGGGGGCGCATCAAAACTGAGGGGCCATCAACAGCCAGCAGTGTAGCAGCTGTGTCGGCGACATCCCTGGTACCACAGACAGGTCGCTGCTCTGTCAGGATCATGTCAGGACCAGCCAGGGCTCAGCAGAACAGGAAGTAATCCCATTAATCATTTGGGGAAAGTTTCATGGGAAGATTACGTGCAAAGGTGTGGGCAAGTTAGAGTAGACCTCAGAGCATGGTTCAGTGTTCTGGAGCCGATAAAACTCCAGTATGCTGTTGACCATCCTGTGGGGCAACGGGCAGAAGTGGTAGAGGTTAGCACATCCTGTATCACTAGCTTTGAAAATTCCTAACACTCAGAGAGGAGAAAGCGAGGACTTAGCAAAGAAAAGCAGTTGACTAAAAGGTGAGCCAGGCGCTCACTAGGAGGCGAGCTGTGTCCGGCTCTGGACTCTGAGTGCGTTCAACCACGCCACACTGAAAGCCAACTGAGCTCCAGTGTGAACCTCTTAGAGACAAGACGGGGGACCTGAAAGGAGACTCACTAGAGGATCCCCTGGGGAGTCCCTCCTTAGAGACTGAGCATGGAGGAGGTGAACCAGAGGCCAGCAGAGGTGCTGAACTGCGAGCCAGCCCTGGGCCTACACCTGAATCCTCCTGCCATTCTCCCTGTCTGGGTGGACACTGCCCTCGTTGGCCTCCCTGGGTGGTGGGACTCCTCATAGGCTGCCACCCTGATCTATGGCGATGACAGGTAACAAGGAGGGAAGCACCCGCTGAGGTCACCCTCTCCCCCATCCCAGGTCTCTGCGACTCCATCCGGCACAGGGGAGGAGGAGGTTATGGGGAGCGTGAGCCGCAGGGGCATCACCGCGCCAGTGACTCCCCTGGAGCAGCTGTGAGCTCCTCTCACCTGGGGCTGCGCTGACCCAAGGTTGGCACCTGGCTCCGCTAGGCCTCTGTTCACCACCAGGACAGAGAACAAATTGTGTTAAAAAGCCACGATTTAGGAGTCCCCAGTCACTGAGTCTGTGCTTCCCATGTTAATGAACTTCCAGCTCCCCGTGGCTTCTGCATTCCGTAATCACTTGGGGGAAATGTCATGTGTGCCGCTGTGCTATCAGTGTAGCACACGGGCCACGCTGCAAACACCTCCCACCAAAATAAATATTTTTAATGGCATCATTCCAGCTGTCTGGCAAACGTGCATACAGATGATCATGCGAGAGAAAGAGCAGGATTTTCTTACAAAATGCAGCCAGGGGCAGACTGCATTGCTAGACGGTTCCAGGCTGCTCAGAAGTCGGGTCCCTGCATTTGAAGCCATCTTTATTCACTCTTGCTGGAGACTGGTCACACTCTAAAGCATTATGAAATGAAGAGCTGGTGGAGCAGTTTCCACAGAAGCCCTTAGCAAAGGTGCTGGAGAGACTGGGAAAGGGGGAAAGCAGACAAGCTTCAGGCGAGTCACTGAGCCTCTCGGGCCCAGGTGGCCCGAGCTATAAAATAAGGACATTGAATGGACCAAGTGACCCAACTTAGGTTGACTTTCCCTCAGGTCCTTTAAGCTCTAAAATACATGACACACTGGAGCTTGCGGTTTGATGCCGCGGTAACGTGCATCAGGATGCCCTGTGGTGCTTGCTGGCCCAGGCAGGTGACAAACCTAAGCCACGCCTAAATCGTGGCTTTTTAACCCAATTTGTTCTCTGTCCTGGTGGTGAACATTTGCAGGAGCCAGGGCAGGAGTACAGAGGGCCATGTGTCATACATCATGAGAATTTTTTTTTAAACATCAAACTAATAAAGTATTTAAATCAAATGTGTTTTTTTTTTTTCTTCTGTCTTGACAAACAGGCCTTCAAAACGATCTGGAAGGTCAAGCTGGACTTAGAACTCTAGAAGTCCTGGAGGTTCCACCTACTAAGGACAGTAGGAAGAGCCAGCCCATCCTCCCTCTTGCTTTCATCTCCTGTTTTCTTGTGAGCAGCCTTGCACACATGCTTATGAGCATCGCAGCCTGTTTGTCCATGCTGTTCGCCCATGCATGCATGCACAAACACACACCCAACACAATACAATGCAACACAATTGCCAATGATCCCAGGGGTGTGTGTGTGTGCCAGTAGCTTGATCCACCTGAGGAACAGGCCTGTTGATGGACGTGAGGCTGTTGGAGCTGGAAATCTCAGGGCCCTGTGCACTGAGCACAGTGTGAGCATTTGGCTGGTTGCACTGACCCCTCATGTCCACAAGAGGCCACGGTGGGCAGAGCCAGGATTGCCCTTGCCTGGACCTAACGGCAGCTCAAAAGACAGTGCAAGAGATGTCACTGCCAACAGGCTAATTTACCTAATCTAAACTCCTCCCAGTCCTCCACAGACAATGAAGAGATTCCTTTTTTTTTTTTTTTTTTTTTTTTTTTGTCTTTTTGAGACGTAACACTGGCCTTGAGTTCACTTCTGTAGCCCAGGCTGGTCTCGAACTCACACAGATGCTCCTGCCTCAGCCTCCCAAGTGCTGGGATTACTGGCACATGCCACCACACCTGGCTAAGAGATTCCATTTTTAAGTATCCAAATAGCTTCCAAATATGAAAAGGCCAAAGGTTTGGTGGCCTATTTGTTGACAAGGGCATGAGAAGACACTTGGGACCTACTGCTGGTGAAAGCAAAGGTGGCACAGGCTCTCAGAAGCACAATGTGGGAATTCATATACAAATTACAAATGCATGTCACCACTGACCCAACAGTTCCAAGTCACTGCAGTATTTTTGTAATGGCAAAATATTGGAAAGAACCTAACAGTCCACCAAAGCAGAAACAGGTTAATTCATCAATATCCTCTCATGCAATAGCATGGCTCAGAGCAGGTCATATGTGTGCCTATGCAGAGCATATATGACCTCCTCCTACACTATTCATTGCTAAGTGGTATATCATTTAAAAAAGTACCTTCTTTCTTGAAAGTAGTGTGTTGTGCTGAGATTTGTGTAAGAAGAAAGAACACTACACACACACACACATTTAATGTGTAGAACGCGCTCTTCGGAAAACACAGAAGAGATTATTAACAGCCACTGTATTCTGGAAGGGGATCTGTCTAACTGAGGCCATGTGAATGAGGACTTATTGCATCCTTTTTCTGTATCTTTCAATTTCATATCATGTGTGTATTTTACATATCACAACACATTCAAGTAATAAAAAAATGGAAGCCCGGCCTAGTGGTGTGAACCTGTCATCCCATCAGTCTGGGAGGCTGAAACCAGAGATCACAAGTTTGAGCCCACTGTAGGCCACCTAACAACTGAGTGGGACCCTGCTTAAAAATCAAAAATAAAAAGGTCTGGGGTCTATAGTGGATGTGAAGGACCTGGTTTCAATCCCCAGTATCACAAACTTAAAAATAGAAACATAAAATGCTTAACACAGTATCTTTCCCTTTCATAACGGTACGTGTGTCTTCTACCTCATGGCATTATTGTTTACATAAAAGTTTTACATTGTATTGCATATTTTATGGATGGTGAGCAAATTCTTATCAAATAATAACTAATATTTTGACCACTTATTTTATGTCAAACCCTATTCTCCATTCTTTACAGGAAGTATCTATCTCACTTATGTCTCTCCGTGACCTCTAGTGGTAGAGACTCCATTCTGTAGTTGAAGAACCTGAAAGGCTCACACAGGACAGTCGTACCTTTCCTAAGGCTACCTAGCTGTGTGCTAGGGAAGCTGTCTGCTTCCAAACTGACTGCGGTTCTGGCTGGCTTCAAGACTGCCTCCGCCATTATGCCCAGTAACTCAACCTTTCTATCACTGACCCCACCGACCCAGAGTGCCTGGAATTTAGGAAGAAGTAAGGGAAACTTTGAGAACAGATGGATGCATGAGGGACGTGCCAGCCACATCAACAGTTACCCACACAGAGCACATCTGGGTCGAGCGCATGTTGTTCCCGATTTGGGGAAGAGAAAACAGGCTTCCTCATATCTATACTACTCCTTACAAATAGCCATAGCTTTGCAGTCCCCTCCATTGCCTGGAGGGCAATACGGAAAAAGGAGTGACCACCATAAGGAAGATGAAGGGACTGGTGGCTTCATGCATGAGAGGATATATTTTAAGCAAAGTTTCTAGGCTTTAGGTAAAATCCTGAGGCCCTAACTTGTCACTTCCACATGAAGCCTGGCTCACTTCCCAGGGGTCAGAAATGTCAGAGAACTAAGCACACTCCACTGGCTACGCAGAGCCCACAGGGCTTCCCACAGAGGGAACCCTGGGCTCTGTACAAGGTCACCTTTAGTCTGAAGCCCAGGGAGCACTGAATTCCGTAGGGGACCCTCCTGTCTGGCAAAAGAAACAGAAGTTGCTGGTACCTATCCCCCAAAATTAGCCAGTGTATTCATGTGTGATTATCTTTCCACACTTAAACAAAGGCCCACCTCAGGCTTCAACAAGCCCATGGTCCTCACACACCACGCTGCCTCCTCATCATGCATGATTTATGTGGGGTTTAAATAATAAATTGCATGGATGTTGTAAATTTATAGTGCTCCAAGTAGGTCATTACATAAGTCACTGTATAATTTATATAAATGAACTTAAATCATGCCGTAGGAGGATTTCATTAGAAAATCAATCCTGTGAGTGGATAAACACAAGAAATGTCAAGAACATGGCTATTTTATAAAAGTCCCTTTGTCCGTGATCACATGTGAAGGTGCTTCCTACCGGAGGGCGCCCGCTCCTGCCTGCCTTCTCAGCTGCAGGCTTAGCTTGCAGTCTCCAAGATCAGCCTCCACATCTGAATCCTGGGCTCTTCCTGCAGGAGCCATCACAGCCGCAGGGACTAGGGTCACCTCCAAGCCAGCCAGCCTCTTCCTGTCTCCACAGCTCAGAAGCACAGAGAAGCCGAGGTGCGTTCTCAGAGAGAGAGCCCACGTGGTGCGCTTGCCAACTGCAAGCCGATCCCAGGGCTTCACACGGGCTCAGAAGAAGCGCACGCCGCTTTGGCTGGCAGGAGCCCCCCACCCTGCTGCAGGCAGAGGTCGACCTGTGCTGCTGCTGTGCATAGCTAATGCTGCCTCCAGCTGCCCACACCAACCCCAGTTCAGGCCCCGTCAACCCAATCTTGAAACACACAGGGCAGGTCGGCCCAAAGAACAAGCCTGAGTAGGGTAACTTAAACCCTCAGTTCCTCCCCAGGCCCTGAAGACAGACCTACCAACCTCACATCAGCACAGCAATCAGGGCTGGACCCCTGAGGCTGAGGTAGAGATGTGTAAGGAGAAGGGAATACCAAGGTCAGTGAGAGGAAGTGAAACAAGACGCAGTCTGGATACCATGTTTTTCCAAGGTCTCAGGAGACGTCACACACTGTGTGAGGCTCCTCAGCCCCTTGGGGCATTTAATGAAAGAGTAATGATACAACAGCCATGCAAATATCCAGTGCTTGTTCAGCTCTCAAGGGGCGAGAGCTTAACAGCTGCTCCCACTAGCACTCGAGTGACTGAATCTCTTGACTTGCAACACCCTGATGTAGTTCAGGTCCAGGGGTCAAAGTGGCTCTCTGAGCCTCTAGAATTAGTGACAGCTGGGATAGGACCCTGAGAGCCTACAAGGACCACAAGCCTACCTGCTCCACAGACTGGGGACATACTCCAGACCCTTCCTGATCTAGCATCCTATGGATTACTCTTGCCCAAACACTTACAAATGTGTCTCAGTTACTCTTCTCTCATTGCTGGGACAAATACCCAACACCCAAAACGAAGGAAGGAAAGGTCTATTTAGTTCACAGTTACTGGAGGTTTCAGTGCTTACTTGGCTGGCTCCAAAGCTGAGGGGCACAGGGCAGAGAACGGCAGTTCATGGCAGTTGAATGGCAACAGAAAGCCTGTTTTCTGTTTCTCTCATACTACATTCAGGCTCTCTGCCTTAGGATATCTGCCTCAGGCCACACCCATAATCCCAGCAGTACTCAGATCCATAATCTTATCCTTGGATCACCCATAATCCTAGTGGATCATGAGTTAATCTCAAACTCTAGAAGTCCCCACGCCATGACTACACCAGGCTTTGGAGGGACAACTAGACACAAACCATAACAAGAATACCATAAAATATGTGGCTTATATACAGCATATATTTTTTGCTGTCACTTCTGAAGGTTGGGAAATCCAAGATCAAGGATATGATGGACTTGGAGTAGGTGAAAGTCTGCTGCCTGAATGGTCTTTTCCCCTTTTGTCTTAGTAATTGGCTACAGTGTGAATGTTTATGTCCCCTCCAAATTTACACTTCAAGCTGTGACCCCCGAAGTGGTGGTGTTTAAAGGCAGAGGCTTTGGGAGGTTAATAGTAGAAAGGACAAAACAGGTCTCTGGGGCCTCTTTCACCAGGGCGCTAACCCTGGCCAGGGCTCCAGCCCCGTGCCCTAATCACCTCCCAAAGGCTCTGCCCTATGACACCACCACGTCAGGGTCAGGGCTCAATGTACAAATTTGGAGAGGACACACACATTCACAGCAGAGCCAGTTATGGAGGTCACCTGGTGGTAGCAGAAGAGACCGGCACACTGTGCATTCAAGTTCTCTTTAGGTCCCAGCTATGATGTTTGCATCCTAACGGAAAGAAGGACAGAGGGAGGAAGAGGGAGAGAAAGGAAAACTCCTGCAGCTATCAGCTACATGGCTCCCTCAAGCTAGTTCTCTTCCTTGATCAATTTATGGCTTTTAAGTGCTTCCGCCTGTTGTCTTTTCCTTTTTTTAATATTTTTTATTTTTAATAAGAAATAACAATATGATAGTTTCAAAACATGTTAGTAGTGCATTCATAATAATTGATACATTGAATATCAGAGCACAGGGTGTAGATATGATAAATTTTCTAATCCATATTAGTAGGGGAGGAAAATGAAAAAAAAATAATTTTCTTCTCTTTGTACACAGGGGGAGTAGTTGTATGCATATTCCAACATTCCATAACTGCAGTGGGTTACCAGTGAAACTGGCAATGTTGGAGGCTGTTGGTATAAGCCTCTTTCAGCTCACCATGCTAACCTAGCACTGTGGTCTACGCCTCCACCCCATTGCTTTTTGTTCCTACAGCCCTGGTTTCGGCGCCTCTGATCTGAGATGTCACCAGGTCCTTCTCCTGGCTGCTTTGGGTGCTCACCTTGGCACCTACACCCTACGTTTACCACTCAGCGCCCACCCAGCTGACGCCCCCTCCTTGATCCAATCACATGGCTCTCCCAAGGCTCTTGCTTTCTCCTTTCCTCTCAGTCTCTTGGCACCTGTTTCTCTCTTTTTCCCCCCTCAACTTTACCACTTCCCCTGATTTTAAACACCACACCTAAGAAAATGATTTCCAACTACACTTTTTAACTCGAGCTCCTTGTCCTTATGAGAAGTGCCCAGTGGAGCACTCTCTAACCGTATGCCCCTCTACCTCACATTGGCCTCTCCATCTTTCTCTACCCAAAGACTTCCTTTCCCAGAGTCATTAGCACCATGAGGACTCACGCTTCTGAGTCCTTCAGAATCCTCTAGTTACTGTACACTCACTGCAAGTCTTCCATCCTCTGCCATTTATTCCCATGCTATTTCTCTCAGATCCACTTGAATCCAATTGTTCTCACTCCAAATCAGCCCTTACGACTTCCAACATGGCAAGAGGAATGCATTGCTAAAACTGGGAGGAATCAGTGATGCAATCCTTTCTGTGAATGATGAAGAAAAAAGATTTAGAGGAGAAGAAACTGTGCCTTGCCTGTCTCCTCTTTGCCTTTCCCCTTTCTGTAGGCAAGCATCACTGGGGCAGCCTAACTCCTTTTACCCCTTGTTATGGTTTAAGTGGGAAGTGTCTCCCACAGGTTTGCTTATTGCAGGCTGGATCCCCAAGGCAGTGATGTTCAGAGGTGGGGCCTAGAGAGGTGAGGGGACCAAGGATGCTCTAACCTCTTCAGTGGGTTAATCCTCTAAGTTCATGGCTACAGGTGCCGTGGGGAGGTGGGATCTGGCTGGAGGAAGCAGCTCACTGCAGGCCTGTCTGCCAAAGATAGATTTCTCCTCTGGCTCTCCCTCTGTTTCTCTCTGGCTCTTCCTTTGTTTTCCTAGCTGCCATGGCATGAACAGTTTTCCTCTGCCACACTCTTCTGCCATGATATTTCTGCCTTGAACTCATGAACTGACCGTGGATTGAAACCTCTGAAATTGTGAGCCAAAATAAACTTCCCTTCGTTTAAATTGTGGGTGTCAGGAATTTTGTTCCAGCAACAGAAAGGTGACTAGTGCAACCCTCCTTGTCACCACTTAGTGAGGCTGCTTGAGGCCTGCCTTCTCATCTCACCCCAGCGATTACACTGCACGTGTTTCCAACCCCTGGTAGAGTTTACTTACTAGGTTAGGGACACTCACCAGGCTCATCAGGAAATTGAATTTTTTTCTGCCAACATTGGGAATTATGGTGAGAAAATTCTAATTCATTTTGAGTTAATAGTGTCTTAAAGGCAGCTCCCCACCACTCTGCATCCCAAGTGCAAAATGGGGGAGGCTACAGAGTGATGCAGACACAGGGACAGGAGCAGCGATGGGGGGGAGAGAAGTTTGAAATGCCTTCCACTGCTTCTAACTCCCCACTGAGGCTCCAGCCTCTTCTGAGGGCCAAAGAGTAGATCGACTGGTGACGTCATAGACCCCATTGTTCCCATCAATGTCCCTAATCGAACTCCCAAATAAACATAATCTGAGTTTTATAAAAGGGGAGGGTCGCCACACATCAGCTTCACAAGTCTCCTTACCCTATAAAATTTTGCTCTATATTCCTTTACTTAGGTTTTCTGTGCTTTTGAAGTCCTGAGTAGGTTCACCTCCCTCCCCAACCAAACCAGTACCCATATGTGCATGGACATGCGTGCCCCCAAAAGACCTACAGAGGACAGGGGTAATCTATCGTAAGCCCATGCAATGATTTGCCTCTCCAGATGTCCCTGAACACTCCGTTGCCTATCATGAAGCATGTTCTCATAGCTCCTCCCACCACTGTTCCCGAGGACAAATTCACAGAAGTCATTGCTTCTTACTGCCCTGAATGACCTGCTCCAACCAGGTCAGTGTTTAATCATATGCTGTACAGTTCCTGCTTGGGAGGTAACAAGGAAATCTACTGCATCCCTGTCTCCTATCCTGCAGGTAGCAGATGGTCACCTTCAAAGCTAATTTCTGGAGCTGCATCATCTGATCCACTGCTTCCATTAATGTTCTTTCTTTGGGTGGGACAGAGAATTTGGGGGAGGACACAGGACATGCTGTCCCTTCAGTAATGCCTGGTCCCCTCCCCTCCCACATTCCATTCTGTGTCCCTGCGTAGCCCCAAACCCTGCCCAAATTAACTTTCCCTTGAAAAGCTTTCCTGATTAGCCTTGTCCAACCCTGAGCCGCATTTTTACTTCCGCCCCTAGCTCAACTTCCATTTCATGTGGAGAACTAGTCCATAAAAACTCACTCGGTAACAAAAATTCTGTTACAGCTTTTTGGGTGTGTCCTGACTTCCTGATGCAAGAGAGACGTGAGGACCCCGCTCTACCACATCCAGTGCAGTACTTTGCACTCAATGGACATGAAATTTAACTGCCTGACTAACTAAAACAGAAAGAATGATAACCCAGTATCCTAACTTGCTCCCCATAGGCCTCTAACTTCCTCCCTAAACACAGCAGGTCTCAGGAGTGCAGAGCCCTCCACCTGCTTCCAATCCCCAATTAAAATGTGACGCTGCAAGAATGACTCAGCCCTTTGGCACAATCTGAGTGAGGAGCAGGTGGAAGGCAGAACTCAGAGCTGCAGGGTGGGGTCTCAAAAGGTCAAACCTGCCTTGCTGCAACATGGTGGTGTGTCCAGCTGGTCCCTGAAGCAGGGTGGGGCCAGCTAGGAGCACAGGCAGCACTGGGACCTCCACCTCAGCTCCAATCCCTCCCCACGGCTTTCCTCTTCCAGAGCTTGCTGATAACACCAATAACTTTTTCCCTACCTTATACCTTATGTACCATCTATTATTTTACCTACTTTGCAACTGATGTTTTTAGTTTATAATCACTTCCAAAAGTATCTTCTTTCTATCCAAGAAAGAAAGCTAATGTTACCTAGAGATTTTACTTTATGCCAGGGACTATGTCTCTCTTATACCATTTGATTCTCACAGTAACTCTACTAGATTAATTACCACTAATGTTCCTATTTAACAGAAAGAGAAACTGAGCCTCAGAAAGATTCATTATCATGCCTAAAAGCAGTAAGTACACCTAAAACCACATAAACAAGAAGTGGAAGTTTTGGGATTTGAACCTATGTATTTATTGGGCTGAAGCCAGATATTTTCCTCCTAAAATGCAGCTTAGCAGAACTGTGAAGTAGGCCCTTCCTACCCAACAGTGGGTCAAGGATATCAGCATGGACAAGTGTGTCAGACTGAAAAGAAAATGGAACACTGAGGGAAAGTGAGAGCTTCAATGCTTCTGTCCCTCTCACCCCCAAAAAATTCTCTGTCCCACCCAAGCAAAAGAGCATTAGTGGAGAGCAACGGATCAGATAATGAAGCTCCAAAAACTAGCTTTGGAGGTGGCTAGGTATTACCTGCAGGGTAGGGGACAGGAATGCACGGATGCAACAGATGTCCTTGCTACCTCCAAAGACCAATGAATTTGTTTACCATCCTCACCATCATTATTAAATAAGTTGTTCAGTCTCTACTGACTTGTACTAGCTCATCCAACCCACCTTCAACAGATAAGAAGACTAAGGCACAGAGGGCTGTGCCTACTTTATTCCAGCAGCACAGTAGGCCACCAAGGAGACAGAAGAGACCCCCATGTACCTGTAGATCCCGAGTCCACAGCCATGACCAAAAAAAGGGCTTTGCTGCTCGGCACCCGAGATTCTAGATTCTGGCTCTGCTCTGAGGTCCCATGGTACACCCAGGACATTGGGCTGTGGCTGTGGCTGTGTCTTGAAGAAGAAGCAGTTTAGAGACCCCCTCCAGGCTGTATGAATGGAAGTTACTGTCAACCCTGGACCACCAGGAAGGAGCAGACCAGAGGAAGAAGGAAGTCGGGTTTAAACCCTATGAATTGCGATATCCAAAGGACCAACACTGCCCAGGGACAGAACGTAGAATCCTCTCCGCGTATTTCTGTATCTGAAATATCCTGGCTCTGTGCCATCTTGAACAGTCACCAGTGAATGTGACCACAGCCTTCAGAGTGATGGCTTTCCCAGGGCCAAGCTAAAGCCTTGATTTTGTGGCCCATCCAAGTGCAATACAACACACTTCATTGCCACTTGCACCGTGGGGGGTGGGGTGGGGGCAGTCTGAAAACTTCATGGCGGGAAGTGTAGGATCTAAATCACCTGTCCTTGCCTTAGGAAGAATTATAACTTCAGTAGAGGAGGCTTGTGACTGTGCTGATTGCAATATGGGGTGGGAGCAGGGTTTGATAGCTGTGCCAATACAGCCCGTCTGCATTAGGAGACAATCTTGTTAACTAGGGTAAATGCTGATGACTGCATAGAAATTATAGAATGAGATTTCATTCTAGAAAATTGGAGTTGCAAAACTGATCTCCACTTTCATATTCTGCTGGAGATTGCTATAACATAATTGTCATGAAAAATTCCACAAATGCATATGGATCATTCACAATATCAAATAATTGTGCTAGAATCTTGAAACTAAACCATGTTTGTGTCATACTTAGTAGTCCCCCCCTTTCACAGAGGACATATTCCAAGACCCCCAGTGGATGTCTGAGAGCTCAGATAGTACCATATTCTATATAGGTTATGCTTTTCCCTAAGCATACATTAGGAACAGTTAATAACAGTTAACAGTAAAGTGGAAAAACAAAATGCATCATTATTAATTAAATTAAATCAGAGTTACTTGGATCTGAGTACAGCAAACACCATGACACTTAGGCCGCTCTGTGACTAACAGGCAGGTAGCATATACAGCATGGATACAGAAGACAAAGGGATGAATCACATCCCAGGCAGGATGACATAGGACAGTGTGAGATGTCATCATGCGACTCAGAATAGTTCATGGTTTAAAACTATGAACTGCTTTTTTCTGGCACTTTCTATTTAATATTTTCAGACTGGGGTGGACGATGGGTAACTAATACCACAGACAAGAGAAGACTTTGGGTAAGCCACCGACTGAGCCCACACAGAGGCAATATGGTACCAAGGAACATAACCAGGGATCTAAAAAGCCAGGGCTCAAGTCACAGCTCCGCCATTCCCTTGCAGAAGTCTCTCTGCCTCACTATACACTACAGCATCCAAAAAATGGCAGTGACGATAAAACCCGCTTCCCTGGGAGAATGGATGGGGCCGTGTTACAGAGAGTGCCAGGCAGTCACGGAGGCCTCCCAGCTGTGTCTCTCCTGAATCGGGCAGGACAGTTGTGACACTGCTGGATTTTATTTGACCACAGTACTCCTGGAAAACAGAGGGTTAAAAAGTGTCCTCACCCTTTTATGCTGTAGGTAATGCTGAACTACCAAAAAGTCACCCTTCCTCACTATAGACTCCTTGTATACTTATCACAGGGACACACACACACACACACACACAATTCCCAGTTTCTGCCATACTTGTGGTCAGCTAAACTTTTGCCCCCAACAGTTCCACAGGAGCAATCAGAACATCATATCTGCTGGCCAATCTTCGGGTAAGTTTTACTCCCACCCAGCCCCTGAGCTCTGTGCCCTGCTGAGCACAGGCTGGCCTCAGGGTGACAGGCCGCACTGCTGTCCCGGTCTTCCCATCTCACTTCCTCGCACCTGTTCTTCCTCGCCTTACTTACCTCGTCTATAAACAGAAATGCCCTTTACCCTTTGAGACACTATGATGTATTAAAATCAGAAAATTCTCTATTCCTTTCCTGTCCCCTCCTCCACCCCCTGCAATGATCCTTCAAATAAATTCCCTCCTTACTGACTACAGAGTTGTTTCTCTCGGCAATCGCAAGCAACAGTGGTTGACACTGGCCATGGGATAGCCTGGGGTTGGGGAGGCTCTCAGAGTCAGTGCCTGTCTGCTACAACTGACCTCCGCTCTTGGAAAGTGCCCGGGAGGAAGACATCTGAGAGCAAGTAACAGTTTACACCTGCCGAATGGAAACTTGTCAGGACGCAGCTGCTGCTCCAGGACAACACCTCTGGGGATGCCGCTATGGCTATAAAAATGACCTTGTGTCGTCCCTCCCTTCACCTTGTGTTTTCACCTTCAAAGCCCTGGTTCCCCAGACTCAAAGCCCCGGGTAGAATGTCTGACTGGTCAGGCCCAGGTTATTTCTCATTGGCCCCAGGAATTGGCCTCCTAGGAGAGAGGCAGAACTCTGCATCCCACCATGATTACTCACACGAAGAGGGGGAGCTTGTTGTTGGGCCACTGTGGGGAAGGGCAGTTACAAATGTCTGCTATATCTTTCTGTCTAGAGCTTAGATTTTGTTCTGGGGGGATCACTGTTGGGTGATTTTGCTCTCTGTCAATAACACTGGTGCAAAACTCTCAAGCAATGATGTGTACTGAAGGGCTTTACAAAGCAATGCACAGATTCACCAATAACCCATCTCCCAGCTCCCCGCCAAACTGCCCCTGCCTGTACTGTGGGCCTTGGTGAATGGCCCGGTGCGGAGGCAGGCAGGCTCGCTTCACTAACTGCCACAGTCCACTGCTCCTGACACTCTTCCCTCTGCCTGGGCCACTTTTCGCTGGAGAGAATCTGGGCCTTATGCGACAGCAGGGAGAGGAGGTGTCCCTGTTAACCTGCTCCCAGCTTCTCTGCAGCCTCTGCCAAATGACAGTGGGGATCAGCAATAAATTGTCAGAAACATGCCAACGTGACAGCTGGTGGCCAGACCTCAGGGAAAGCCACCAGGCATGGGAATTTCAAGATCCCCTTAGTGTACACAGGAAATGAGAGCCGCTGCAAAGCCAGGTGCTCTGGTCTAACCAGTCTGAAATGCTAATCAGCTCTTGCACATTGGGTTCTTAGAAGGCTTTGTGTCTTCATTTCCTTGTTTCCTTTGAGGTCCTTTCCAGCCCTCTGAGCGACAGGATCACAGGGAAATGTGGTAAGGATTGACGCTGAGGACTTGGCTCTACGTTCCGCTGTAACCCAGCCTAGGCCAAGCTGCGACAAACTGGCCCTCCGTGAGATGAGCTCGCTCTTCCTAGAAACCCACAGGACTCTGCCTCTTGGAGGACACAGCAACCAGAGAGTTCCAGTGCTGCAGGACGAGCCAAAGGCCCCTGCCCTGGAGGGTGGTCAGGCCTGGATGCTAACTTCCTCCAGTGAGCCACACCTGGCTATGGCTCCTTGCTGGGCCTTTGCTGCTGTGTGGCCCAGGCAACAGCTACAGTTCCCATGTTCAATGCCACCAGAGTTCCCATGTTCAATGCCACCAGGACCAGCCAAAGACTTGGTCCCCAGGGAGATGTAAGAGAGGAGCTGTGGCCTTGAGCAAGAGGAACCATAAAGCGCCCTTCAGTCACCAGGACCCGGCCTCTTTCATTCTTTCACTTCCTGGCTGTGAAGGGAGCCATGGTGCTCTACCGCACAACTCCACCAAGCTGTTCTGCCTGGACACAGGTCCATAGCCACGGGGCCAAGAGACTGCACACTCCACACCTGTGGGCCAAAATAAGCCTTTTCCATCCATGAGTCAGTTTTCTCAGGTGTTTCTCTGCAGTGATAGAAGGAGTTTCTTAACTAAAGAGAATTCAGTTGTGTGTATAAGTCACTTAGCAAAAGCTACAGATCATGGGAAATGCCTAGTAAAATTACTATTGTTAGTATTCTTCATATTAGCTCACTTTATTCAGCTGTAGGGATCTCAGAATTCAAAATGTCTTCATCTGGCTGCCCATCTAAACACAGTGCAATTTTCTCACTAACTGATCTCTCTCTCTCTCTCTCTCTCTCTCTCCCCCCCCCCCCCATTACTCTCTATCTGGCCAGTTATGGGTTACATCGAAAATGTCCCCCAGCCTGGATATGGTGGTGCACCATAACCCAGCACTCAGGAAGCTGAGGCAGGATGATTCACATGAGTTCAACGCCAGCCTGAGCTACATAGTGAGACCCTGTCTCAAAAAGTAAACAAATAAAATGCAGCCCGCCGCCGCCGCCGCCGCGCCTGAACGGAACTGCTTCTTCTTCTGGCCCAGCGGCCCCCGCGCCAGGACTGTCCCGCCGCCGCCGCCGCGGTGCCTGAACGGAACTGCTTCTTCTTCTGACCCAGCGGCCCCCGCGCCGGGTCTGTCCCGCCGCCGCCGCCGCCGCGGTGCCTGAACGGAACTGCTTCTTCTTCTGGCCCAGCGGCCCGTGCGCCGGGTCTGTCCCGCCGCCGCCGCCGCGCCTGAACGGAACTGCTTCTTCTTCTGGCCCAGCGGCCCCCGCGCCGGGTCTGTCCCGCCGCCGCCGCCGCGCCTGAACGGAACTGCTTCTTCTTCTGGCCCAGCGGCCCGTGCGCCGGGTCTGTCCCGCCGCCGC
>PVKN010017896.1:0-17100 GCA_004027915.1 Capromys pilorides
GACCTGACTAACTATGGACTGAAACCGCTACAATGTATGAGCCAAAATGAACCTTTCCTTCATCAGTGTGTGGGTGTTGGGTATTTTATCCAAGAAACAAGAAAAGTGTCTCAAACACCACTTCCCATGCAGCCTCTGTGTAAAGTGGAGGAAATATTTTGCAGAGATCAGGAACAACCTCAAAGCACTCTTCTTCCCAACAGCCGTATTCTCTTATTCAGCACACAGCTTGACCATGGCAAGCTTAGAATTTTTGAGAACTCTCTTCATGAAAGATAGTGCAAAATTTTTCTGTGTAACCATACAAAGCCGAATCTGCACCACTAACAGGAAGGGGAGATAGAGAAAGGGTCAGGCTTACGATGGGAGAGAATTCTCTAGTGAGGACAGTGCCTGGTTGGTGGACCTCTGCTGGAGACCTGAGCAAACGCGATGACAAACTGTGCCATACTGAAGATCAGCTAGGAGGCCAAAGAAGCTGATGACCAAAAGCTAGCAGTGACATTATCAGTCCAACTAAAGGGACAGAGGGTTCTCAGGCACAGGAGCAACCACACCTAATCCCAAGATTATTCTACTATGGAAAACGTGTTATCATTTCTGATTTGAAAAGGCTCTCTGTATACCTAAGGTGTCACGAGATAGCCGAGTCTGAGCCAGGACAAGGGCTGCACAGTGGCTGCCTGATGCTTCTGCCTGCTCCCTGCCTCTGACTGAGTTCTTTGCTCAGATTCTCACCTCTCATGCCAATGTTTGATTTTCGACTTGGCTGAATATACAAGTTGACTAACAGGCAGTTTCTGGTACAGTGATATTTCTGACTGTAGATTAATAAAATTTCAGTCTTGAGATTTGATGTCCCCTGAAACTTGACTATTTGTAAGTATCTTAATAGTATCTTAATAGAAACTGGGCATGGTGGCATATACTTGTAATCCCAGTACTCAGGAAGTCAAAACAGGAGTATCACTGGATGTTTGAAGCCAGCCTGGGAGCTACAAAAGTGAGCACAAGGCCAACCCAAACTGCATAGTGAGACTCTGTCTCAAAAAGACAAAGAAAAAAAAAAAACTATTTGAAGTACTGGCTGCAATATTAGTTTAGTGAATGCAATTTATTTTCAAATGAGGGTGACATGAACTATGTGATATATTAAATAAGAGAGTTCTTTGAGGCCTTGCGCCTGCCTTGCACTCCCTTAATGAAGTGGTCCGATCTTGCTTTCCCAGAAAGTCGAGGATGACAACAGCACAATGCCTGCTGGACACCATGGATTCCATCTGAAATGTCCTATCTTCCACAGAAGGCTTGGTCTACCCCCTCTTCACCCTTCTGTGGTCACCTGGAGATGCTGAAGAGTTAGCAGTGTCGTTCTATTGACTGGGGTTGGGCGACTCCCATTGCCTTTCATTACATTTTTGTGTCTTTCCCTCCCTCTCCTCTCTTCAGCATTGGTGTTCAGTGCCGTCCTCAGGCACACTCTCCAATCAGTGTTGATCAGGCCAATTGGAAGGTGAAGAAAGCATCCATCCCCGCAGGCCTCCGACCTCTGCCTGGATGGTGGCTGTTTCCTTTCATTTTCCAAGGACAATCAAGGCTGCACAGCAGCCACAGAACAATGTCTGATTCAACCTCCAGGGGAAAAAGCTGCAAATCCTTAGCCAACAAGTGACTTCCAAAGGTAAATACTGGGAGTTTATGGGCTTCCTGGGTAAATCAGCTTCTGCTCATCAGTGCATTGGTGTCCCAGTAGCCTATGGCCAGCAGGGGCAGGAGAAAGAGCTGGAGGAGCTGGGTTACAAGTACGAAAAAAAAGAAAGGGCAGGCAGACATCTTGAATTGGAGGGAACTCGCTGCCTCCTATGGGCTCAGGATCAGACAGGAAATCCCAGGCAGGTGGCATTTAGAGAAGATGTTCATAAAAAGAATCAGTGCCTGTGCGGGGAAGATGTTAAACTCTACAAGGAAAAATATATTTGCCAGCTGTGCTGGACCAAGACCTCTTCTCTGAGGTGTCTGTGATTATGAGTGCAGACCTGGCTGATGAGGGCAGGTGTTGGTGAGGTAAGAACCCTTGGCTTTGCAGAATCACGTGTCCTTCAGGCTGTGCATCACTGGCCCAAGGCTCCCACATGGGGACAGTTCATGTGTGTTGACCAAAAGAGATAAGAATTATACCACACATTGCAGAGTGTCCTCCTGGCCACTCCTATGGCAAGATCCCAAATAGTGTCCTGCAAAGTGAAGCTCCCAAGAGGGCGCTTCCAGCTATCCTCAGGGGACACTAGACAAAGGCACAATGGGCCAGGTAGTCACTGTAGTGTCTCTCTTGTTTAGAAGACCATAGTTTGGTAAGGAGCCAGATATAATGAGAAAATTAATTGCAAATGAGAATTTCAAGCCTAACAACCCACTCGCATCAATGCATACTGAAACTTCTGATTATATATGTGGTAATGTTTCTATTCATACATGCTTATCTGCAACTAGCTTAGTTCGCAAGCAAAAGCATTTGGCCAAATGTTACTTCCATTTGCAGACAACAAACACTACCATGGTCATCTTCCCCACACAAAAACAAGTGGAGCTACCTTTCCCAAATTGTAAAACAAAATAAGTTCATGAACAGAGAAAAGAGTTATCAATTATATATATAATTGATATAATATTATATATGTAAAATAGTGAGTCATCAAAAAAGTAAAGGGATTCTAATAGTAAGTTGATGGGCCGGTGAGATAGCTCAGTCAAATAAAACTCCTACTTAGGCAAGGTTAGGCAAGCTCAGGAATCACAGTTGGATCCCTGGCACCACATGCCACACCAGCCCCACCCCCAGGGCAGGCTGAGCCAGCCAGAGTCCGGGACATAGCGGTGCATGCCTGTAATCCCAGCCCTGGGAAGGCTGAAAACAGGAGAATCACTATGAATCCGAGCTGTGTAGTGAGACTGTGTAATAATCAAATATTTTTCTTAAAGTAAATTGACAAGAAAGTGGGATGCCATGATAGTAGGGGTGCCCCAGAACTCACCTTCCCTAGGGGGTGTCAGCAGGCCCCTGCTACCCTAGAGCACCTTTTTTTTTATCATGCCTTAGTCATCAGTATTTATTTATATTTTTGATAATTTCTTATTATTTTAATATGAAATAATAATGAGACCGTTTTAAAACACGTTAGTAGGACAACCACAATAATTTATATAATGCATATTGTTGTCTTCATAGTAGTCATTCAGAGTGCAAGATGCAGACACGATAACTTTTCTAAACACTATTGGTACAAATATTTCTTTACATGTTTTAGTAACCCTGGAGCCTCAAAGGAAAAGAGACAGCCTACATCCTGAGTATGGCAGAGAGTCAGGGTGGAGACCCGTAGAAGTCCTGGGTCCCTGACAGGACACTCTCTCCTAGCCAGTATAAGTTACCTGTGGCCATAGAACTGCTACCTGAGAGACACCACGGCTCCTCTGTGGCACAGATAATCATGCTGGTCATTCCCCCATCAGCCCAGCAGCCACAAGTCCTACTGAGGGTTGGGCTCATTCACACTGCTATAGGTCATCTGGCTGCCTGCTGAGATGGGATAGATGGCATGACTGATGACATGGTTCAGCTCTGTATTTCTTCTTTTTTATATATATATTTGATACAGGGTGTCACTGCACAGCTCAGTCTCCTAGTGATCATCCTGTCTTCAGCCTCCCTAGCACTGGGATTACAGGTGTGTGCCACCACGCCCTATCTTGGTGGCTGATCCAGTCCACCTGGAGGCAGGGCTGGCTTGGGTCGTGGTGCTGGGGATTGAACCCTGTTTCCTGAACTTGCCAGAGCAGATGGTTTGTCCACTGAGCTATCTTGCTGGCCCTCAGCTCTGTATTTCTACCTGGAGTCAGGGCTATATCCCTGTCATGGTAGTATGCCCTCCTGCAGAGGGCAGGAGCAACGCAAGTTCCCCTGAACTTCCCCAAGGCCCTGCCTACGCTGTAACTTATTATATTTCATTGTTTTTAAAAGTCACAAGGCTGGAGTAAGAGTCAGGAAAGGAGGAGGCTGCAAAGTACATATGGTACATGGGCGATACGATGGGCTGGCAAGTGTCCTCACATCCACTCAGACCTCTGAGGCATCACCTTATATGGAAACAGCAGCTTTTTCCAGATAGTTAAAAATCTCAAGAGGAAATTACCCTGGATTTTCAGAAAAGAGGAATCTCTGAAGATTGTATTCTTATAAGGAGGTGAGAGGACAGAGAGGCACCCAGGGAAAGGGGTCATGGGGAGATGGAGGCAGAGAACAGAGGGGCTTAGTCACAAGCCCAGGAGCGAAGAACGCCAGCAGAGGCTGGAAGAGACAGGAGGGCCTGGCAACATCTAGTCTTCAGTTCTGTTCTCCAGAGCTGTCAGAGAACACATTTGTTGTTTCCATCCTCCGACCTTGGGATAATTTGTTGCTGTAGTCCTAGGGAACTAATATAGGAACCATGAAGAGTTAGGGCATGAAAACAGTTATTGACCCTAGAGGGCAAACTTTTGGAGAATAAATCTGCTAAACAGAAATAATGGCCTGGATGTGGGACTTTCTTGGCTTTGTATCTACATGAAATAAAAAAAAAGTACAATTTTCTTAGAGACTTTTTAACTGCAAACCCACTTTCCTATGAGTTAAAAGAATGAAATCCATAAAACCTAGGACACTGTGACCTTTTCCTCCAAAACAAAAACTCCAAATATCCCAGCCTCAAAACTTAGTTTTTGGACCAACCAAATAGCTCAGTGGATTAAAGTGCTTGCAAGCAGGCACAGGGCCTGGGGGTTTGATCCCTAGGCCTGCCATGTCAGCCCCACCTCTGGAGCACACTGATAGGGCAATTGAGATGGCGTGGTGGTGTGTGCCTGTAATCCTAGCTCTTGGGAGGTTGTAAACAGGCAGATCACTATGAGTCCGATCTAGCAGTGAGACCCTGAACACCCTGTATACACTGTCCTAAAATACAAACAACAGAAACTTAGTTTTTAAGGAACCATGAGTTACAAAGGTCCCGAGACCCTGCCAGAGGCAAAGACAAACTATCTCTAGAGGGACACACATTTGACACAGGCCACCAAGAATTCCTACATGTGAGAAATATTCAAACCAAACCACGCAACCAGACTAGCCAAGTGAATAGTGACATGAACAAGAAGCACAGGTATAAAACTGAACATGTGTTATGGGTAGACTACATCCCTACAAATCAAATGTTGCAAATGTCTCAGTGCTTCAGAGGATGGACTTATTTGGGAACAGGGCCTTTAAAGTAGGGACTAATGTAGGGTGAAGCCATTAGAGTGAGACCTAATAGAATCAGACTGGTGGCCCTACAAGAAGATGAAATTTATAGGTACAGAGAGCACCAGGGAGGTGCAGAGGGAAAACCATAGAAGGACGCAGCAAAAAGGCGGTCATGTGGAAGTTGAGGGACAGCTTCAGAAGAAACCAACCCTGACGACATGTGGGCATAGGCTTTCCTGCCTCCAGAATTATAGGAAAAGAAATTTCTACCACTTTAGCCCCCATCCCAGGCTATGACATATTATTGCAACAGCCTTAGGAAACTAATGCAGTTCTCCCTCTACATCCATGAGGAATTAATTTCAGGACCCCAGTAGATACCAAAATCTATAGATGTTCAAGTCTCCTATATAAAATGATGTAGCATTTGCCTAAAGCCTATGCCCATTTTCTCTGTACTTTAAATCATCTCTCCATTACTTATGCCTAATGCAATACAAATGCTATATAAATACTCAGTGAGGTGTATTGTTGAGGGAACAAGGAGAAGAAAAATGTCCATGTCCACCCAGTGCAAACATATATTTTTGTGATTATTTCACTTTATTTTTATTAGTATGTGTTGCCAGTATGTGATTATATTCACCTTGGGGAAGCGGAACCTACCTTAATTCCTTTCTTCATTCCCTTTTTTTCTCCTTCAGCTCCATTTTGATTTCTTTTTCTATCTTCAGTCTACAGTTGGCTGACTCCTTGTAGGAAGAAGTCTCAGATAAAAAAGGCCAACTGTCCACATGTTTAAAGAAATAAAAGTTTATAAGTCTGACTTACAAACAAGAAGGTGTCAAAAGTCATCAATCAGGTTTCATAAAAAACTCAAAAATCCTGGAAATTAAAAATCATAATTAGAAAGAAAATAAATAGCAAGCTAGGCTCTATCACATGCTTGGAGATTGAATCTAAAGAATACAGAGACTAAGAGATAGAAAATAGGAAATATTGAGGGACATGAAGAAGAGAAGGAGCTGAACACACATTAATCAACACTGGAGAAGAAGAGATAAGAAAAAAGTGAGGCAGAGAGGAGTCAGGTGTTGCTGCTGGTTGCTGAGACATGCATGATAGCAATGATGATATTTGATATCAGTCTGCATAATGACAAAAGGACAGAAACTGAAGTAGAAGGAAACATAGATAAAGACAGGAGGTGTGAGGAAGAGTGAGGCATGTCTCTAGGGACTGGAGAGAGACCTCGAGATGACACTCCAGCGTGAGGGCAGGCAGCAACTCTGCGCTCCCTGGGGCTCTGCACTCTGTAAGTAAGCAGAAGAAAGGGCTTGGCCTACCACACCACAGACCTACCTGTCTCTGGTCAGTGCAGGCAAGTCAATGGACATCAATAGAGCAGGAAGTGATGAGCACACTTTACACTTAGAAGATAAAGCACCTGAATAAAAGCTGTGGTTTGATCAATGGAGACTGTTGACACTGACCCCCTTATCTGTGGAAGGCTGTGACTGGGATGAGCCTTGGGCCTTATAGATCCATCTTCTTCTGTAGAGAGTGTTCTGGAGGGACACTGCTTTTGAGCAGACTGGGATTGATTGTGGCAAAAGGAAAAGCAATGACCCTGATACTGTGGGGAAATATTCTGAGACAACATTCATGTTTTTCCAGCTTACTGTCACCATGAAATCTTATGGGAGGTCTGTCCCTCTCTCTCTATGCTGGGCATTTTCTGGCTTGATTCTACTCAGCACTGTGGAATCCCAGGCCAGAGACAGTGCTTTTCACTTTGTTTTCCTTATTCTTACTCTCTTGGAATAATATGGCTTTGCTATTAAGCTCTGAATCTGCTGCCAGCCTAGTTATCTCCCTGGAGCTAGCTGGAGCTCCCTTCCTCTTACTGGATCCTCTTATTGATGAAGTGGAGTGTGTTAGACAACAACTCATACAGAGCACTTGAAGTGGAGTGGGCTGGAGAACAGAACCAACCTCCACAAAGCACTTGCGGCTGGCCAGAACCATCCCAGGGCTCCCGTGTGAATAGTCCCAGGTATGTACCTAGCTATCTCAAGGTTAATGCCTGTTATGGTTTGTGTCTAGATTTCCCCAAAAGCCTCATGCAGCCAAAGAGATTTCTTCAAGGATGGTTGAATCTAGAGCTTGTGATTTATTCATGGTTCAGTGCTAGGCTTAAAGGTGCTGGGATTAAGGGTAGGTGACTGTTGAAATAGCCCACTGATTGGATTGTACCACTCTGATACAGGTAGACTGGATACAATATAAGGAACAAACAGAGGCTTGTCTCTTCTCTCTCTCTCTCTCTCTCTCTCTCTCTCTCTCTCTCTCTTTCTCTCCCCCTCCCTCTCCCTCTCGCTCTGTTGCTTTTACTGTGTTCCACTGCCATGAACTATTTCCCCTCTGCCATGTGCCACCCTGCATTGGAGCAAGCTGATTGAGGGCTGAAACCTCTGAAAACTATGAGCTGAAGAAACATTTCCCCCTTTAACTTTGAGTAGCAGGTGTTTCTTTGTCTCAGTAATGAGAGAAAAGAAACTAAGACAGAATTTGGTACCAAAGAAGTGGGATCCTTGCTGCCACAACACTTGGCCATGTGGTTCAGAAGCCCTTGGGATTATGGGAAGAATTTGGAATTTGGAATGATTTCAAGATGCCAGCTGAAAGAGCAGAGCTGGAAAACCATAGGCTGTTCATGTGGGAGATTCTGGTCAGAGTTCAGAGGACCAAAAGGCTAGTAGAAATCTTACCGGAAGGACCAGGCTCAGGAAGTTTCTGCTGGGAAGAAGGATTCCTTGATTGTTGGACTTTGGGTGGTGTGTGGTATGGCTTGGCAGAAAGTCTGTGTGCATTTCATCATATCCAGAGACTCTGCCTGAGACTGAGGTTAAGGGAGGCATGCTAACTAACATGACAGAAGAAATTTCAAGCCTACTGGATGTTGAAGTGGTGGCCTGGCTACTGTTAGGGATTTTAGCCAGACTTAGGTTGAGAGTCAAGAGCAAAATGCCCAACAGAATGACTTAAACTGTTGTAAGTATGGCTAGATAGGAAGTTCCAGTAAAGTTGTGGACTGAAAAGATAGAGCAGGGATCTTGATTCTGAGAAGTAACAGGAGACTAGAAAAGATGGCCACCACAAAAGAAGACACCACAAGTGGCAGCAGATTCCATCCATTGCAGTCTTAAAATTGCAAAAGTGAAAGACTGCTTTGAGAAGGAAGCTCCAACACACCATGTTCCAACATGGTGACAGCATAGAGTATTTGTTCCTCAGAATTGCATTTACAGGGTTCAGTGCTCCAGGCCTTCATATTCTACAGCCAAGAGAAAGGGGAGCCCGGCTACTGATCTGGCTGGTACCAGAGTTTGACATCATCCACATTACACTGGTCTTAGGTGCACACAGGAAGCAAGAGTTGTCGGTTGAGGAAGGTTTCCATCCAAATTTCAGAAGAAGACCTGGGAGGCCAGGCCATGTGCCCATGAAAGGGAAGTCCATGAAGCTGCATGTGTAAGCCAAAAGTGCACTGGAAACCCCAGAAATTTGAAGAAGACAGGAACATGGATCATTTGAGAAAAACTGGAAGGAGGGAGGAAGCAAGGGGATCTCAAGAAAGATGCCATGAGAAAAGCCACCATTACCCCTGCTATTTGGGTAAAGCTGCCCAATCTTGCCACAGATTGCCTCAGGTGACACACATGGAGCTACAGGACTAAATATTTGCACTGCTGCATTTTGGACTTGCTTTGGTCCCATTTCTTTCACATCACTGTTAGTAGCTTTCGGAGTAGAAATATCCATATAGTGCCATTGAATGTTGGAAGGGCTTAACTTTCTTTTCACTTAGGGCTCAGAGCTATGGGTTTGCCTTAAATCTTACAGGACACTTGGAACTTGGATTTTCCAGCAATGCTGAAACTGTAGGACTTTGGAAACTCTCAGAGATGAACTAAATGTCTTTTATATAAAGGGATGTGCATGGGTCTCCTGAAGGCTGGGGTGGAATATTATGGTTTGTGTCTAGATGTCCCCCACAGCCTTGTGTGGTTAGAAATTTTTGTAGGTGGCTGAATATAGAACATGTGATTGAATCATAGAGCAAGACTGGGGTAAAGGGTGCTGCGATTAAGAGTGGGTGGCTGCTGCAATAGGCCAGTGATTTGATTGGTACTGCCCTAATCCTGGTAGCCTGGACACAGTATAAGGACAGCAAGAGGCTTGTTTTGTTCTTCCTTGTTGCTTTTGCTGTTCTGTGCTGCCAGGAATGGTTGTCTTTCTGCCATGTGCTCCCCTCCCCCCCATTTGGAACCAACTATGGACTGAAACCTCTACAAACTATGAGCTAAGTAAGCCTTTCTCCTTCAGCTTTAGGTGTCAGGTATTTGTCTCGGCAACAAGAGAAGTATCTAAGACAGTGCCATCACCCTCATTTTATGAGAGCAGTCCAATGCTTTGCCTGCATTCTCAACCCAAAATAGGGCCAGCCTGGATTCAAGCCCAGGGAGTCTGGACCCAAAAGCCAATTGTTGTTTTAATTCTCCCTTTGGTCCTGGCATCATGTCAAAGTCAGTCAGTTATTACTGTTGATGGATGGAAGTGATAAACCACCGTTCCCAGTGGGGAAACTCAAAGACTTACTGTACTCAGGGTCCCCTGAATCCAGGAAGACCTCACCTTGCCATCCTAATGCAATGGGAATCTGCAAAGACCCTTTCTCCAAATTAAGTCCTAATCCCAGGTGGCTTCCACTGGACTAGTTTTTTGGTGGTTTCAGGGGCTTGGGGAAGGCATCACTATTCAGAGTACTAGAGATGGTTTCACCCATTCATGTTGTGCCTGGCCATTGGTCCAGGCATGGCAATGGTTCCACCATCCTTAGATCCTGAGTTGTAGATCCCTGCATCTGCTCAACAGCGGCAGTGTTCGAGTTCATCCTGAAATGCAAAGAAGAGAAGTGACTGATCTGAGGCCACCCAAAGACTGGTGTCAGGCCTGGAACCCACAGAAAGCCTTCGGGATCTAGACACAGTGCTGAGGTCTCTTCCCCGCCCAGGGTTGGCACGTCCAGTTGCCCACAGAATGGAGTGGTCCTCCTCTCTGAGCTTCCACCCATTAACCTGGACCACGTGGCAGAGTCAAGGTTCCCCTCACCCTGGGCTGTGGATACCAGCGCTTCCCCAGAAATTTGACTAGACTCAAAAAATTAAAGCAGGCTCTTCCCCACCCTTGGCTGCGTTTCTCTTCACAGACACTTGTTCCATATTTACATTCCATTTATGTTGCCTCTTGTTTATCTTGTTACCTAAGTACTTGGCACAAAAGTAATTATTTTGTTGCAAAAGCTGCAACAGCAGGCAAAGTTAGGAAAAAAAAAAAAAAAAGACTGACTCCAACGTGGAATTGTATAAATAACTACCTCGATGGAGACATGGGAAATTATGCTCACTCTCCGCCACCATCACCGCTGTCGGGGAAGACTCTGCAGCTAACACCCTGTCATTGTGCGCAGGAAAAGATCATTTCTTAGCAAAGTGGCTTTTGCAGACGCTCACAATGCCAGCTCCTCTCTCCTAACGCACGCCCCTCCCCTGCTGCAAATTACCAGTACAATATCAATTCATTTTGCGCAGCATGCAAAGCAGATAGAAGGCAACTCCCCGCCGAGCCGCCATCCAGATATTTCTCTCTTTCATGCCAAAGCAAATAGTGGGGAGAAAAAGCGACGTTTTCTTCAGGGAAACAAAGGCGCCCTTCCTCCCAGGAAAGGTACGGGGCTCTGGGGCTCTGGGCTCCAGGTCTGTCCAGATAGATACATATTGGTCTCCCCTTTGGACGCTGATTTGCAAAACCACTTTCAATGATAAAGACCTTATTTCACTAGGAGCGAGACAGCTCCGCACTGTCTGTGGGGAGGAGAGACGAAACGGAGCACAACTGGTTGGAAGTTAAAGAGGAATAAGATTTTTTTTTTCTCTTGCCCTGAGAGCGAGATTAAAATGGGAAAACAAATTTGTTTTGGTGATTTCACCGTCACAGATCAGCCTGCCTGCCACTCCCATTCCGTGCAGCATGCGCAGAAGCCCACGAAGTCGCTTTGCTCTCCCAAGTCTTTTTCTCCTCCTTGTTCTGGTCATTCTTGTTATTCTTGTTATCCCCTGCCCCCTCGTCTTTCTCCTTTCACGTGTTCTTTCCTTTGCATCCGCTGCTATTTCTCTCCTCTTCCTCCTCCTTTCTGCTGGCTCTTCTCCTCAGCAATCCACTTCTCCCCCAGCTTTCCACCTATGGCCTACTCACAGGTGAATCTGAACCTCTCTTCCACTGGGAATAAACATAAGGCGGCTGCTTTGAGCTCTTGATGCTTAGAAAGAAAGGAAGTGGCGAAACTGGGTTAGAGGGGCCAGAGGGTTAGGGTACTCAGGATACTGTGACTGGGGAAGACAGCAGCAGGATAGCCCTTGGCCACTCCAGGCTGGACCCCCCACTCTGCCCTCCCTTTTCTCATTAAGAATGGAAAGCCCTGAGCAGGGGCTCTAGGAAGCACCATCTGTCGTTGTGACTGGGGTGCCAGGAAGAGTGGCGGCGGGGGTGTCTACTGGACAGCAGAATTGTTCTATCTTTACAAGAAAGTTGAAGGAAGAAAGAAAAGAAAAGAAATCCACCCTTGTAATGGAAACTGTGGGTAAGTGGCCCCCACTCAACCTCATTTTCCTTATGCTTAATACTCTGGGACTGGAGGGTGAGGAGGAATAAGGAACGGCCGAAAGTGGCCCCCTGGTTTCTCCCTGTCCTCGGAGCTTCACAGAGGAGTGGATTACATGCCACACCAACAGGACATTTCTGTGTTTCTGCCCGCCCTGTCAATCTGTGGGAGGGCTGCCCTCAGGTAAGAAGAGACGCAGGAACGCGCTCTCAGGTGAGAGGCAGGCCCAAGAGACAGAGCACGCCTTTGTGCCCTGTACATTTTGGACCCTCAGAGGCGTCAAATCTCCAGAGAGACATGAAACATCCATTGCTCGACATAGGCATCTACCTGGACTGTCTCCGCACCTAGGCTTACTCTATCTGAGTTCCCTAACTGCCCCTTCTCCTGCCATCTGCTTTGGCTCACTCATAGCCTGGGATGTCCACTGTGGGTCCACTTGGAGACCCCAGAGGCCATCTGCCCATGCTGGTTCCTAATAGGACTGACCAGTCCCGATAGCAAGAAAGTCTTTGGGCCCAGATTTGGTGGCCATGACTCTTATATGCCACCATGTAGAAGTCACAGCATTGCTTGATTATAATGGGCTCTTATTTAAGGCGGGACGAAAAATGAACTTTCCCCTGGCAAAGTGTTATCCAGGTCTTGAGTCTTTCCACCCCACCAAGTTTCATGGCCACCTAACCACAGCCCCACACAACTAAATGATTGTATCACATCAGGGAGAAAAACTGCATAGGTACGTAGTAAGGGTGCTCTGGGAGAACTAAGGGAAGGGTCTGTATGTATGTTTGAGGCCAGGATGCAAAATTTTATGAGAAGAGCTAAGAACAAATGAAACACAGACAAAAGCATCAAAGAAAAAAAGGCAGCAAAACTTAGACAACACAACTTGAAAGTAAGAAATCTGAAAGAATTCGAAGAGCATGGTTTGATGTATAACTCATGGGAAATCCATGAAAAGAAAATGAACTGAGCCCCAGGGGACCTGTAGAGATAATAAAGCTGGCAAGCTGTCACGTGTGCCATGCTGCTGTTAGTTGCTGTGGAAAATGATTAAGGCTTTCTTGGGATAAAAAAAAAAAAAAAAAAAAAACAGATCCACAGAATCTCTTATTGTTTCACCCCTCCATCAAAGGAGAAACCCCAGTACTAAGAACTTCCTTACCCTGTCACCAGAGGGGCAGTAGTGAGCAGGGCTGTGTTTGAGCATGTCTGTCAACTTCCTTGCAAGTGAGTGAGCGGTGTATTTATTCAGATCAATTAAACAGGAGCCATATTTAGGGTTTTGTGGCTATGATCTAGGTGGGGCAGGGTGATCCCTAGTACACCTAGTATTGAAATCTTGAAGTCCATGCCTACCCTTTCCCGGCGGGCTGTGTCCACCTGTCCTCTTGGTTCTCTTCCTGTGGGGGCGGGGGTTACTTCAGGGATCAGCCTGCACATTATCTGAAACAGAATATACCCGTCCAAAAAGGAGCTGTGAAAGCAACAACAAAGCCTGGTGTCAAAATTAATGTCTATTGAGGATGAACGAGGAAAGAAAAGCTCCAGCTTCACACTCTGAAATGTGTTTTCCAGACTGGCTAAATGAAGCCGGCAGTATTAAAGGCGTAAATCAAACACGCGGATGTCTAGGTCCTACGTGGGTAGGTCTGGGTATGAGGCAGTAATGGTCCAAGAGCCAGATATCCAGAGAAGCCCATAAATGTCCCATCCCAGAGCTGGTTCCCAGAAATGGCCTGATCTGTGGTCCCCCAGGGTAGTTAAACAGGTTGGCATGGTGTGATTCTTGCCAGGCACATTCTATTTTGCTGCTGCTCCACTTAGGAAAGTAAACCAGCTTCAGAAATCAAGGAAGTTAGAGCTGATCTGGGCTCTTGGGGGAAGCCAGAATGGCCTTTGAGTGGTCCCTTCCTCTGTGTCCAGCATTTGTCATGCATCATCACCCTCTGGCTCTTACCTCTGAGTCTGCCTCCCCTAGGTTTTGGCTCCCCCAACTCAGGCAGTAACCCCATACTCTGTGCATGGGTCAAGAGTGATCTCTCTCCCTTTGCTGAGCTAGAGCCATGGTAAGCAGACCTGAAGCCTGGGCTCCAGTCTACTCCTTGTGATTTAGGAGTGTGGCTACAGCCATTTCTCTCTCCAGCCTCAATTTCTTCAGACCTACAGAAACAGACTTTATATGATAGCACAGATCCTTTTTTGTCTTAGAATTCTTAGGATTTCAACTAGATGATTACACCAGAGAGTCTCAGTACTTTTCTCTTGCTGCTGAGACAAACTACCTGATATCCAAAGCTAAAGAGAAAAGGATTTGTTTAGCTCTATAAATTTATAGAATTTTCAGTCCATAATCAGCTGGCTCTCAGGCAGGGTGGCTTAGCAGAAAGGCGTCACAGATGAGAACAGTTCATGGTGGCCAAGAGGTAGCAAAAGCAACAAGGGAGGGACCTTGACAGTGTCTTGTTGCCCTTTTATATTGTATCTAGGCCAAGGGATTAGGCTGGCACCAAATCAATCAGTGGAGTGATTTAGTAATCCTATACTCTTAATCCTAGCATCACACACTTTAAATTCAGCCACCTCTGAAAAGCCCCACCTACAACTGTGTGGAACTTTGTGGAGACACCAAGATACAAGCCACAAGACAAAGCAATGGAATGTCCAAAATCTTCGTGCTATAAATCACATGCCAATCACATGGATCAAGGTAAAGTTAATCAATGCACAATTAATAGTCTTCCTCATTCTTTCTGTTAAATTTAGTATAGAGTCTACAGGGTCTCACTACATGGACAGGACTTATAGTGATTCTGCTGTTTTCAGCCTCCCAAGGCTGGGGTTACAGGTGTACACCACCATGCCCAGTCTCAATCACCATCTCAGCATGCCCCTGGGGTGGGGCTGGCTTGCTGAGCCAGGGATCGAGCAGGTGCTTTAGTTCACTGAGCCATCTGGCAGACTCACCATCTTTCTCATTCCTTATGATGCTTCAGGGAGACTGCTCTGTGGAAACAAAGGGACCCAGGTTGAAGAAACACTGCTCTTCATCAGCTTTGCGACTTGGTCAAGACCTCACAAGGGACTCAGCTCCCTGGCTCTTTAAATGTAAATAGCGCTTTGGACCTCTAGGGAAGGTGGGAAAGACAGCCTGATGGGTCTACATGCAAATTCTGTGCTCTGCAGCTCAGAGTTTCTGCCCTTCTGGTGGGGGCAGTGTTTTGTCCCTAACAAGTCATTCAAGGAGCTTAGCTGGGAGAAGCCCAGGCACCGATGAACTGGGAGCTCTAGATAGCCGGAGAGCCAGCATTGGGGCATGATGTGAGACGAGAATGGCAGGAAGCTCAGGGCAGAGCCAGGGACCGTGCCATCCTGGGGCAGGCCGGAGAGCTGGAAGCAGGGGGAGGAGGGCCTGGAGCGGCAGACACGGGGTAGGTAGGAACTGAAAGCAGGGCAGTTAACAGCCTCCCCTGCTGGTGCAGCAAGTACATCACAGCAGCTTTTACTTATTTCTGCCAAGTCTCTGATCTCAAAGTGCGTGGAGAGAGGCTTACCGATCTACTCCAGAAGAAAACAGGGACCTTCTAGCCTGAGAATCACATTCATTCATTCATTCATTCATTCATTCATTCATTTATTCATGCTTGCATATATGCATTCACTGTCTCTCATGAGGCCCCTCTCATGTCCCAGTAAGCCAAACGACAAGCATGTCTACCTTCTAGCAAGAAGACAGAGTGAAATAAAGAAGAAAGTTGCACAGTGTCTCAGGTAGCTCTAAGTACAAGAGAGCACAGTGGGGTGCAAAGAACAAAGAGGTGCCTCTCTGCCTGGAGAGCCATTTGAAGATTATTATCGCGGGGTGGGGAGAAGTTACCTGGGCTTGCTGCCTTCTCCTTCCAGACAGCTAATATCAAGAACAAAGGAGCAGAGCACCTCTAGCTTTGACCTTCATGGCTCCAAGCAGAGAAAGTGGCTGTGAGTGCTAGGCAAGAGCCAGGCAGATGGGAGGCCACGACCCTCGCCCCTGGAACTCCCTTTTCTTTCCTGCCCCTGGCAAGGAGAGACTGTGACACAGGAGGCAGGGGACCTTTAGGCTCCTCCAGGCTCCTGCCATCCCTCCTTTCACAGTCACATGCCCATTGCTTTCTACCTTCCAGGCGACACTGGAGGTACCAGTCAAAGGGCTGCCACTGGGATGAGCCAGTAGTCCCGGCACTTAGAGACCACCCAGGCTGGGGAAAGGACCCTCAGCTAAGCAAGTGCCAGGGGACAGGAGGAAGAACTGTTCCAGCCCTGCCAAAGGAAGATTGTATCTTCTGGTGGAGAGGTCAAGCAAACTCTATGCAGGGGGAGGACACCTAGAGAAAGCAGAATTCCAGGTTAAAGAGTGCACTAGCAGAGGCACAGTCTGGTGGCCTGAGACCTTGCTGTCTCCTCTGAGCAAAGGTAACAGCCACCTCTGAGAGGTCATAGGGAGAGGAGGGAGGCTGAAGCCAGCCCAAGGGTGCCTGAGCACCACATGCTTGGGTTTTACTATACGGATGGCAAGACACAGAGAGGCTGATATCTGAACCCCATGTTCATTCCAGAAGCTTGAGCATGACCCAGAAGTACCATGCCTGTTCCAATTTCCCTGGTGGCCTTTGCAGAGAAGCCTAACTCTAAAGTATCATGTGACTCTACAGTTTGGATAGGCATGGAGCCACTTAGCATGCCAAGGTAGACAGTGGATCCTGTAGCCTTAGCCCTGGGCCTCTGATTGAATTTTCTTGCTGTCAGTCTGGTTTGCCTGGGGATTTTATGGGGAAGCCCCTGGAGTTTATGAGACATGACCCCCGCAATTTAATTACCTGCAGCATGAATGAGGAAAGACTCTATAAACAGTAGATTTTGTAGGCCTCCTGTGGCTATAGGTCACCTTTGATGCAATAACTGGTCCCATTCCTGGAGGAGAGTGGCTTCATTTTATTGGTTCCACAAAAAATTTATGCTGCTCTCTACCTGTATCAAGATGGGTTTAGTTCTAAGTATCTCTTGTCATTGTAACTTATTTGTTCCTTTCTGAGGATGCAGAGAAAGGGAGAAAGAGGGAAAG
>PVKN010017897.1:0-17100 GCA_004027915.1 Capromys pilorides
AAAAAATTGGCAAGTATTCATGTTTCTCATCCATCTTCAGTGCTGTAAAATAGTGTAACATTGTTTCATGTTTTTAAAAAGTACTAGCAGGACTAGTCTCATAATTACTGTTTCCCACACTGGTGGGCAGATAACATGATCCATTGTGATTTTTCTCAAATTTACTGTCTTGAAGTATTTAGGGATTTTCTTTATTTTATATCACTGTCAGGAGAGTGAGTCAGAGGATTGGTAAATTAATTAGCAATAGATTTCTAGGGAAAACTGAAAAGCAACTACTAGCTCCTAGGCAGTGGTGGTTGTTTTTTTTCTGTCAGCTTCAATAAATTCCAGCTCTAGGTGTCAAAGCCAAAATGTTAATTAAGCTCAGAGAGAAAATGGCTACTGTGAGTTAACTAGTCATTGTTTTTAAATTTTATGAAATAGTTTTCCCTCAGATGACTATTTTAAAAATAATTATTATATAAATCTGCTATAGTTTAATAAAGGAAATATAACAGTAAGTTATTTGAGTTGTCAAAAAGTTTTCAAAGATGGGGCCGGCGAGATGGTTCAGTGGTCTAAAGCACCTGCTTAGGAGGGCTCAGGCAACTGCGGGGACTGCAGTTCAATCCCCGGCACCACATGCTGCGCCAGCGCCACCACCAGGGCAGGCTGAGCCAGCCACAAAATGAATAAATAAAGAAACAAACAAACACAACAAGCAAACAAACAAATAAATAAATAAAATTAAAAAAAAAAAAAAACATTTTCAAAGATGGTGGTTCACTAACTGAACTTTTTATAATGGAGTATAAGCTCTTTAATAAAACAATTGAGAACCAAAAAACTTAACTAGTAATGATTTTTGCTTTTGATTAAAGCAAAAAGCCCAAATGAATTTACAATTTTAAAGGAAGTTTAGTGTGTTGAAGTTTCCCTAAATATGATGTGTATACTAACATTTCAAATGCACATTAAAGACAAAATTACGTGGGTAGTTTTTTTAAAAGTCTTAAAAATACTTTTTTTCCTCCACTGCCTTTGCGGCATAGACTTCCCTGTGGATGTTTTTAGAGTGCCATCTAGTGTCAGTTTTGGAATCATGATTTATGGATTAGAATGTGGGAAGTACTGGATCCAGGAAATGTTTGACCCATAAAAACACCATAATAATTGATGAAAACCCATAACAATTGATGAAAACCTTAAAGGAATAATTTGACCTGAAGACTGCGTGCACACATCTTTAAAATAAGTAGTGTGTGGACTCATTTGTGCATTCATTTAACAAATGGCTTTTGGTTCTATAGAGATAGCACAGGCCCTGTTTCAAGCATGGCAGTGAACCAAAAAGAAATCCACTCTGATGGAATATTCTGATGGGGAGACACATAATAAAATAAATAGCATGTTACAATATTAGTAAGTGCTGTGGAGAAAAATAAAGACTAGAAGGGAATGGAAAGATTTTGTTTTTTTAGGGAGTGTGGAGTTGGGGTTGGCAGTAAAGAAGAGTATCTAGGAACAATCACAGTAAGGCCTCGATGTTGTGTGAAGAAGTTACAGGCTGAGGAGTGTTCCAAGTTCTAGAAAGACCAGGTGTGGGGACAGAAGTGGTGCTGTTCTAGGGTTTCAGGCAATTAATGAAGTCTCCTTTTTGTGTCAGCGGGTGAGCAGTAAGCAATAGAATTCATGAGAGGATCTCAAAGACACAAAAGGGGCATTATTAGGTCAGGGAGATCTTTGCAGGCCAAAGTTGAAGCTTTGTTTTTTTAAGAATAAGATGGGCAGGATTGGCTTTTAGCTGAAGAGTGGAATTTCTTCATTTTTAGTAGAATCACACTGACTGCTGTGTTGAAAGAGACTAAATGAGGAAGAAAGGTGGCAGGCAGAGTAAGTGCTCACTACAGTTGAGTGGTAGTGGCTTGGATCACAGAAGATACAATGGAAATGGTATGAAATTGTCGGGTTCTGAATGTATACTAAAAACAGAATCAAAACTGCTATTCATGAGCTGACTCTGGGGATGAAAAAATAAGTGATGAAGAATGCAGTCTAAGAAAACAGCAAGATGTGCTCCTTTTAACATCATCGAATATAAAACCACTCCTAAATCTACTTAACTGTACCAGGAGATTTTTCTTTTGGAAGCCATTTCAGTCTTGATGACAAATTCTTGTAACAGCATTATCAATCACAAATTCTTACTGATTTCTAGAATAGGCTGGTACACTCATATTTTAAATTTTTAAAATGTTTTTGGTACAGGATCTCACTACACAGTTTGTACTCGTAGTGTTCTTTCTGTCTCAGCTTCCCCAGCACCAGGATGATAGGTGTGCCCCACCATGCTCAGTTCCAGGGCCAGCACAGCATATACAGTACCAGGGACTGTCTTTGCGCTTGCTAGGCAGGTACTTATGCCACCAAGCTATCTCCCCAGCCCAACCTCATCTTTTTCATCTTCAAAATTATGATATTCTAAGGTCTGTAACCATGCTATTTTATTTGTTTAGGTGACTCAATGAAAGAAGAAAATGAAAGGCATTAAGAAAAGTCTAACAGAGGAATATCTATACCTGGACTTTTCTCATCAAGCAGAAGGATGCATTCTTCCTCTTCATACATCTGTAACTTTGTTTTTGTTATCGTACTGTGACTGTAGAATCTTTAAAGTTTGCTTGGTCCTCACCAAAGAAGGTACAGATAGTTTACCATTAAGAGATGTGCTGTCCCAGGACATTGAAATCCAGCTTGTTCCGAGGCAAGAGCTCCCACCAATAGTCCAGAACTGCTGTTTACCTGCAGTAGTGGAAAAACCAGATAATTTTTGTAGAGCAGGACTTGCTGTTGTACTGAGACACATAATCCAGAAATCGTATGAAACAGACCCCTCTAAGAAGGAGATTTTGGAGCTTCTGGGCTTTAAAAAGACCTGTCTGAAAGCCTGTGCTGAAGTAAGTATGAAGTGTCTTTCTTGGCTGTTGTTTAAAGCTACAGAGTAATAGCAATAACCTTGAACAATTATTTTGACTTCAGGCCTGTGAGATAGCTCAGGGGACTAAGTGCCTGCTTAGTCAAATGCAAGGACTGCTGTTTGATTCCCAGCACCACTTGCCACGCCTGCCCTGCCCTTTGGTGCACTGAACCAGTCATCAAAACTGGGTGTGGTCATGCATGCCTGTAATCCCAGCACTGGGGAGGCTGAAAACAGGAGGATCACTATGAGTCTGAACTGCATAGTGAGACCCTGTACCAAATACATAAAAAAAAAAAAAAAATTAACTTCCTGTTGGGAATAAAATATTGTTTATTTTTAAAAGTGCATAGTGACCAATAAAATAATTGAGATCATCCTTCGTATATGTCAATATTTCAGTGTAATGCAGAGAAATAAGAATGTCAGATTTAATTTATAAAGTTTGGAGACATTCTTATATGATGGCTTCCTTTTTATCCTTCATTTTATTTACATAGCAGACTTTTAGAGTTTTACATACTAATACCTCCAATACCAATACTTTGGAAGTCTTTCTTTCTTTCTTTCTTTCTTTGGTGGTAGAAATAATTTTAAAGGATTAAGGAAATAATGATTAATTCAGCAAGAGATACATAAGGAGAAAACTTCCATTGCTTGCTGTTTTGTAAAGCACTATAACATACTTCTTGACATAAAATATAGTAATCTAGCCCATAGATGGTTTAGCTCAAGCCTCAAATTCTTCAAACCAGTGTTGGTTTCCATTAAGATAATTCTTTTTCTTCAGGCCACCTGAAGTCCAAAATCCTTCCTACTTGTTTTGTCTTGCAGGTCAGCCAGTGGACCAGGCTGTGTGAGCTTACCATCCCTTTGGCTATTGAGAATTTCCTGAGAGAGAGTTCGCAGCAGCCCACAGCTATCCCTGTGGAAGTCCTGCAGCTAGAGAAGAAGCTGAGCGAGCCTGTGAGAGTGCACAATGATGACAAACTCCGCAGGCAGAAGCTGAAGCAGCAGCAGGCGGCCAGCGCTGGCCCTGTCCTAGCAAAGGGCCAAGCGAAGAGCCAAGGCCCTCCTCAGGAAGCCTTAGAAGAGGTCGACTCTGCATCCGAGAGTCTGGAACTGAAAGTAGCTTTCTCGAAACTCACAGTGCAGGAGGGACCCGCTGCCAGTGGCAGGGAGCCCTCCCACATCCGGAAAGCCAAAGCCTCTGACCTCCCTCCCCTGGAGCATGTGTTTGCAGAAGGGCTTTTCTTCACCTTGTCGGACATTGTGCTCCTGCCCTGTATCCACCACTTTCTGGTAAGGTGTTACTTAGGGTGTGTGCACTACCCTGTATTTGTGTTTGTATCAGTGAAATTGCTTAGGTTTGAAGTCCAATTCTACTTCTTAATTTTATGTTTCTGGGAAAATTATTATGTGTCTTCATTTTTTTTCTGCAAAGCGGAGATTATGCTTTCTCTCTGCTTAGTTTGGATCTTGACTGTTCCCCAAAGACTCCTGTACTGAAGGCTTGGGCCTCAGCCTGGTTGCAGTGGGGAGATGGAGGAACTTCCAGAGGCTGGGCCCAGTGGAAAGAAGTTAGGTCATGGGGTCCTACCTTCAAAGGGGCCTGTTTTGCTTCTGTGTTTCCTTCAGGTGAGCAGATGGCTTCCACCATGTGCTGCTGTCATGGTGCTACATGTGGCCACAGGCCTAAACAGGGCAGGGTGACCATGGGCTGAAACCTTGAAACTGTGAGCCAAAGTAAACCATTTCCTGTATTACACTGATTTTCTCATACTTTGTTGTAGTGGCGGAAAGCTGACTCTAATATGATCCATGTAGGGAATAAACATAGTGTGACTTTTAATTTTGAGTGACGAAAATGTTAGCAATTTTTGTGGTTATATTAATTACTTTTGAGATTAACTTTTTAGTATGAGAGGGCCCAGAAATCAAGAAACAAAATCCTAAAAGCTACAAAAAAAAAAAAAAAAAAAAAATTCGCCAGCTGTTTTATAGTAACCCAAAATAGTAATTCCATTATGGTAGATGTTATCAATCAGGTAAGTTTCATCTTCATCCCATGTGTGTCTCAGTTCTCTGTTTGATTAAAAGCTATTCTCTGCTATGAGCGAATATAGGTGACACGTTTTCCTATTCGGGAGAGCTATCTATCTATATTTATCTCTTTATATATGTTTTATCTTGTGTGGAGAAAAAAAGAATAGAGTGAAAGTAACACCAGCGTGGTGGGGTGGGGGGGGCTGGGGAAGCCAGTTCGCTACAGCTTTCAGCTAGTTTCTAGGAGCTGCGTTTTGCTTCCTCTGAAGCATTTCACCCTCTCCCCTGCCAAGGAATCAGATGCCATATTTCATTCTCCTTGAGGACCACTGCGACTTCAGGCACCTCTACTGATAGAAGAGGAGAAACTTATGATGCAGATGTATACCTTGGGAGACCACTGCTTCATTAGGAACTTAGGCAATGTGGATCAGTTGCCATTTTGTAAAAAACCTTCTGTTTTCTTCAAAACTGAAAACCTGGCAAAGTAATTTTAGAATTAAGCAATAGGAGTAAAGAGGGAGATTGAGGAACTTTGTAGTATTGATTGGTGTCTTATCTGTCTGATGGCTTATGTGTTCGGTGTCTACAGAACCAAGAGTGGAGAATACATCCACTTTTTCATAGTCAAATGATTTGTAGATTCTGCTATCCCTGGCTCTTGTGCTCAATTGCCAACTTCAGCTGCAGGTGCAGACATTTGGTGTACTGCAAAATACTTGGTATTCATAACTTCTCTGAATACCTTTGTTTTTAATTTTATAAGAATTAAATCAAAGTAGCATGATCTTATTGAAAACCTGTGTATCTCAGGTGATGTATACATACTAGGAGTACAATGATGAATAAGATAGATAAGGTCCTAGCACTCCTGGAGTTAGTATTTCTAGTAGAGAAAGAAAGAAACCAGTAAACAAATAATATTTACATAAAATAGGAGAAACTTAAATACTTAGCCTTATCTTTGCTTTTTGACATTTTATATGTAAATTAATTCCTACAATATTTTCCTTTGTTCATTTGTATTTGTCCTGGATCCCCACATTTTGTTTCAGGAATTTATCTTTCTTAGCCAAAGCTTTGATGTTGTTTCTGTTTCCCTCCTTTAAGTCATTCTGGGTAACTCAGCCATCATTTCAGTTCATACAGTAGCTCTGTTGCCAAGCCTTTGTGCCAGTCCAAATGGTTAGATTTACAACCAAACGAGGTTTGGATCAGAAGCCCAGAATTGAGCCCAGAACAGGGTGGGTAGCCAGCTGAAGGAATGAGGTCCTAGACATGAAGGAGCAGACACCATTTTGCTAAGCTAAGGGTTGGGTTTTCAGAGGTAAAAATGAAGATGAAGGAAAATACCCAGGTCTTACCAAAGATGCCAAACAGTATCAGAATGAGTGGCTGAGGTGTTATGGATAAATGTGTTCCAAGCTTTTCGGTAGGTGCTAGTTTGCAAAGCTAATCCCCCAAGGCTCAGAACTCCACACCAGTAGCCTTCAACACCATCTCTTATGTGATGTTTCAGGAATAGTAATAAGTAAATTAAAAAAGCAATAAATGGCAAACACTTCGGTTGCCTTCCCCTTCATTGACTTGCTGGAATCATCTCCTAGGCCATATATCAAGCATATAGAAGAAGTGACAATGAGTAGTTTCTTTAGGGTTCTAGTCTCTAGTAGCAGGAAACTGTACAGTTATTCTTTTGTTACTGCTAGTAAACAGGTAACTTTGGTAGGAGTAATTAAAAAATTTTACTCCAAGGAAGATACCATTTTTATGAAATCCTTTTGTAATTTGAGCACTGAGGGTTTGGTACGTTTTAACTTCTATTACTTGATATGAATTTATCTTTAGTAAGTGAAGCAAAAGCATTCCTATTTTAAACACTGATTTCTGAGCAGAAATACTTTTGTACAATACCTCTTTCAGTGTCCTCAATGATACATACTTGTGAACAAAAAAGGGATCTGTTGGCTGGCATATTTTTTAAATGATGAATGCTTCTTTTTTTGTGGTAATTTTCTATATCCTTTCCTATACATGAAATAGTTAAGTATTTTCACTTTTAGTTTTTCTAATCTGAGTGAAAAGTACAGAACAGTTAATTATTTCTCCATTTAATACATTGGTTACTATCACTGTTGGCTTTCACTGTTCACTTCTAAGCCCTTGTGAGTTGTGGCATGTTTGCATGAGATTAGCCTTGACTGAGGAGATGATACCAAGCCAGCAACAAAAGCATTATGTAATAAATGACCAGAAGGGAGGCAAAGGAGATATTTCGCATAAATATGACATCTTTTCTTGTCTTTTTATTCAGGCACACCTTATTGCCCCATATTGCAATTAACTACAAAACCAATAGGTTTTCCTCTTATGCTTTTGCTAGAAATAACTTTTAAACTGTTGCTTTTAAGAATCTCTATTTTCTTATCTGTTAACAATGCTGGTATTTGTAATGGTTTTGATCTTACATCTTTTTTGTTTCTTGGTAATCGTTGCTTATGAACAGTTTTATTTGATAGTTTTCATTGACTGTTTACTTAAAGACATTTTTAGTCAAATGAAGAAGGTTCAGCAACTCCTGAGTTATCTGGATGATAGTAGAGTGGCCTAGTTGGTTGGTCTGATTGGATGATCTGTTGTGTCAAGTAAAACTTTTCCCTCCCAGTTTGTGTCCCTCAACTGCCCCCTTGCAGTGCTAGCCCTGCCCTTGGTGGGGCGGGGAGCGCTGAGCCAGCAGTTGAGACTGGATGTGGTGGTGCATGCATGTTATCCCAGCACTTGAGAGGCTGAAAACAGAAGGATCACTGAGTCCAATCTGTGTAGTAAGGGGGCTTTGTAGACCCTGTACTAAATACATTTAAAAAACCCTTATTTTTCTTTTGTTTTCTTGCCTCTTTTCTTTTTTTATTGTACATAATGGGTATTCTGATAATTTGTCATTCTTTTTTTTTAATTCTACTGTGGAGAACAAGGAGTATAAAAGTATAGTGTTAGCCTAGCTTGTGTCTAAGCTCCAGCACCACAAACATGAATGAATGCCTATGGTGTTGATTTCATAACCTCCAAATGGGCCATCAACAAGAATTTGAAAAACACTAATGTAGAAGTTTGTCTGAATATATGAACTCTAGGTCATTTGATCTTTCTCTTGCGTATTATTTGCAAGGCCATGTTTAAGTGTTCAGAGTACTCAGAGAAAGGAGTTATTATATGACTTCTAGCCTTATAATCAACTGTTTCTGTTTAATCTTAAAGTCCAGTAAAAGTATTATATGTATGTGCATGTGTGTGTGTATAGACACACACGCACACACATATACAGAATTTGTTGAGAATTTTCTGTCCTTTATGGTTCATGCTGTAGTGCCAGTTTGTAGATATATATTGTTATTTTCTGTGGCTTAACCTTTTTACTTATCTGTTTCTTCCTAAACGTAAATCTTAATCTGTTCGTGACATTAAAATGGTTTCTATGGAAACAAATTCAGTGCTTCTCAAAGAACCAAGGACACTGATTTTGAAAGAAGCTGGCTTGGTAATAGTGCTAGGGGAAATCATCTAACCAAAAGAAAACAAAAAGATGTGATTTTTCATGAATAATGACTTCAAAACTTTTGAATATAATAAATGAAAGTCTGGTGTAGGGGTTACTTTATGACATGCACCTCTGGGTAGTGCTGTGGTTATCCTTGTTGTCAGTGAAGGATTTGTTCCACGCTAAGCAGGTGCCTGAAAGTGTTGGCAGGACCGACCGCTGTCCACACGGCATTTGATGTGTACACTTACACATTTTCATGCCTTTCCATCTCAACAAGCACTAGTGCCTTCTTGCCATGTCTTAACAAGGCGAGCTAGCAAAACTAGCATAGATGTTCTTTACTCCTCCCAATTTCACAGAATTTATTCTGACCTTAAATCCCAGCAGCCCCAGTGTACCCATTTTTGTTCTAATTAGATCTGCAGCTTTCACTGTTTACATAAAGTAAGCTTCCACAGCCTGTTGTTGGCATGCCAGATTGCACCACCACCACTCCTGCTTGCATGTAGAGATGTCCTCAAGTTAGATGAGGATCACTTTGACCTGAAGCCCTGTGACACCAGGTAACCAGACAGCTACTAAATATGTGAGAAGCTGGTGGCATATGCAGCCTGAATATGATAGATGAGGTGGTTGGAGTAAAACAATGAGATTACATCTCAGTCCACAACAGTTCATAGTTTAGCAATTATGAGCTGTTTGTAAAACTTCCCGGTTAGAACTTCTGGATCATTATTGACTGGATAACTAAAACCTTGGAAAACAAAGTCATGCACTGGTGGAAAGAGGCTACTGTAGCTACTTTTTTAGTTTTAAATATTTATAATTTTAATTTTTCTAAAAAATAAAAATAAAATTTTACTTTTTATTATTTTGTATCAGTGTCATAATCTCATTTTGGCAGTATCATTTTAATCAATTTTGATGATTCTGAATGGTGTTTCTTACAATACTGTAAGGTAATATTGTTCAGATTTTGTATAGAATATTGTTCATAGGTTCAGAGAAAAAAATCATACAAAAAATGGGAATTCAGATCACTGTTAAGATTGGGGGCTGGCGAGGCAGCTCAGCAGCTTAAGCGCTTGCTAGGCAAGCGCCAAGGTTCTAAGTTTGATCTCTGGTGTCCTAAAAAAAAAAAAATGCCAACTCCGTATTTCTCCAGTGAACTGAAAAATATTCATTGAGACTTTTCAAAATATATCAAGATTAAAGGTGATAGGCCTCAGAATATGATAATTTTTAAAAGATAACATAATTTTGTTTAAGGAAATCACTTTAGCTTTTTAAATTCTTCATGAACAAGTTTGTTTAATTTCATACTAAATATATATTAAGTACTTTTTTGATATAGTACTTAGTTCACTATATCCTGCATATTGAGAAAGCTATCAAATATAATGGGGGCCAGGGACAATGGAATGTGTTCTTGATCATGAGTTACAGATTTGAGGAGGGTTGGTTAACGACTAATGCTTGAAGACAGTTCAGAAGCATCCCCCTAGCTGGGTGTGCCAGTCAGGCCGTGGTGATGCAGCACTCTGGAAGGCTGGACAGAAAGAGCGAAAGTTTGCACCCAGCCCAAGTGACTTGGTGACTTTGGGAGACTTGTCCACTGTCTTTAGTCACTTTCCTCTTGTTGGTAAGATAAAATACCAATGCCCAAAGTTAGAAGAGGAATGACTCTTTAGCTCACAGTTTGTAGCAGTTTTGGTCCATAATAAGCTGGGTCCAAGGCAGAGTGGCTTGGCAGAGAGGCATTGTGGCAGGAGAAGACAGCAAGAACAAGCAAGCATGGGGGCCTCATAGCATCTTTCCACCCTTTATATTTCATCCTTACTGCTAGGGTTAGCGTGGTACCAGACCAATCAGTGGACTGATTTGTAATCACACACCGTTAATCCCAGCATCACACACTCTTAAGATTTAGTTAGCTACTGCTCAAAAAACCCTGTGACTGGATGAACCTTTGGGGGGAAATTAGACAAACCAAAATACCCATCAATGAAATGTGACACACAAATGGATAGATGTACAGTTTCCCAAAATACGTTTCAGTTGTAGCCCTGTCTTAGTTACTTTTTACTCATTGCTAGGACAAATACCCAACACTCAAAATGAGGAAAGGAAAGGTTTATTAGCTCACAGTTACTGGAGGTTTCAGTCCATATTCGACTGACCCAAAGCTGAGTAGAACAAGGCCAAGAGCATCCAGTTCATTGCAGTAGAGCAGCAACAATATGGTGACAGAGACAATGGAACAACCAGGGGAGCAGAGAGCAACAGCGTAAATCTGTCTCTCTGTCTCTTCTTGTATTATATTCAGGCTCTCTGCCTTAGGCTATCTGCCCTAGACTACACTAATTGTCCCAGCAGTATTCAGATCCATAATCCCATCAGTACTAAAACACATAATACCAGTGGATCATGAGTCAAGTCTCAAACTCTAAAAGTCCCTGCCCCCTGATTGCATGAGGCTTTGGGAGGACAACTAGACATAAACCATAACAAGCCTTACTGTAAACATTTATAAATGTCATTCATTAGTTTTTATTGGAATTATCTGTTACAGTCTTCTTTCCCTGTTGAGTGTTGATTTTTACCATTGTGCAGATGTACCACAGCTCAATAAATAGCATCTTGGTACCTTCCCAGTGTGAGCAATTGTGATTAAAGGTGTTATAAGCTGTGGACATGTTTTCAACCTCTGGAATATAAAGGTTGCATTGCACAGTAAGAACATGTGAAGATTAGTGAGAAATTGCCAAGCTATCTTTTAAAATGACTGTGATCTTTTGCATTTCCACAAGCATAGAAGGAGAATTTCTCTTCTACAGCCTCACTGTCATTTGGCATTGTCTGTGTTTTGGATTTTCATTTTTGTGAGAAGCATGTAGTGCTCTCTCCTTGCTTTAATTCTCTAGTGGCATTTGATGAGCAGCATTTTTTCATATATTACGTTACCTTCTGTATATCTATGAAATAAACACATCAAAAATGTTCATTATCATTAAACATTGGGACATGCAAGTGAAAATCACAATGAGATTCTCACTGCTACATACCCATAAGAATAGCTGAAATAAAAATAACAATAACAAGTGTCAACAAGGTATGGAGAAATTGGAGTCTGTGCTTTGTGTCGAGAATATAACATGGTATCGCCAGGTTGTGCAGTTTCTTTGGAAATTAAACATATATTTACCATACAACCTAATAGCTTCACGCCACAGTATGTGGATTTTTTTTTCACTCCTGAAAATGTATATTTTTTTCACTTCTGAAAATGAGAAACATGTCCATATAAACACGAATACATAAATATGTGTGGCAACATTATTTGTTCTAACCAAAAACTAGAATCATGCAAATGTCCCTCAAGTGGTAAATGAATAAGCAAAATACAATATATCTACATAATAACTGTCACATGTAATGAAAGGAAACTACTGGTAATGAATCTCAAAAACACAACACTAAGTAAGATATGTTTATTTTATCATTCCATTTATAAAAATTCTAGAACAGACAAAATTTTAGATATAGAAAACAGGTTACTAATTGCTTGCAACTGACAAGGTAAGCAGAGGTTGACTGTAGATAGTCACAAGGGAACTGTTGGGGTGAGTTGGTGCCCTCGGACTGTGTTGTGGTAGTTGCACAATTGTGTAACTTCACTATCCTTACGTTGTATGTATCTCATACTATATAGCTGCTGCAATACAACTGTTTTTAACAAACAGATCAATGTAATAATATATTATTTTATTCTTTTTCCTACCTAGGTCGTTATCTGCAAGAAATTCTCTGAGAGGTTAACAGAGTTTCCACTGCTAGCCTCTTGGTACCAGAGGATTCAGGAAGTGCCGAGAGTAAAGACAGCGGCTTCCAAATGTGGGATCCAGTTTCTCCATTTGCCAGAGCTGTTGTCCACTCCAAATGAACACTATCCACCATTAAGTGAAGCCCCAACCGGAGAGGAACAGAATGATCCTTTATTTATAGGAGGACCAAGACCAACTATGACCAAGTTAATGGTATTTAAATTACCTGTTCTTCAATTGCTTTATCATCATTTTTTTTTTTTTTTTCGTCTTTTTGAAACAAAGTCTTACTGTGCAGTTCAGCCAGACCTTGAGCTCACTTTGTAGCCCAGGCTGGCCTTGAACTCTGAACTCATAACAATCCTCCTGCCTCAGCTTATTGGGTACGGGGCATACAAACATGCCACTATGCTTGGCTATTATAATGTTATTTAAAAATTTCTGTGTGACAATGTGTTTTGTGAGCATTGTATCCCAATGAGCAGTCAGCTTTAACATAATTTTTATTATAAATTTTATCCATATCTTACATTGCTGTTACTAATATTTATAATAGTCCTTTGCATTAAAGTAAGATATATTGGGGGCTGGGGAGATAACTCCATGGCACAAGTGCCTGACTGGCAAGTGCAAGGTTGTGAGTTTGAATCCTGGTCCTACAAATAAATAAATAAATAAATAAATAAATAAATAAATAGTAAGATATATTAAATTAGAGAAACTTAATACTATGCATCTTTGAACTCAAGTAAATCACAAGATACACTTTTCAAAAGTATTTTTCTTAAAATTTTTGTATTGAGGACATCAACCAATATAATCTATCTGGTCAGATGTATTGTTTTAATCTGATGTTTTTCTGTTTCAAAGTTTTGGTCTCAGTCTTTTTAGGCTCAAAACGATGATTTGAAATTTCAGAAATATAAAGATGACAATCTAAATTTATTTTCCAATGTTTTATCTAAGCATGATTTTGAAATTTGATTTTTTATGAATTTAGTGTATTCTTTGAAGTTATTATCGAGCTTAGTATATTTTCTATTAATGAAAATAATGAAACTAACTTGTTTCTCATAATATTAACTCTAAATTTCACCAACAGGCTTTCTTTTCCCTGTAATTTGAAACAATCTACAAAAGTGTTTTGGTTTTATTAATATTATTTGAAGATCACTAAATTAAGGAGAATTTAGAAAATGATTGAGGGCTGGTGAGATAGCTCAGTGGTCTAAAGTGCAAGCTTAAGCAACTGCAGGGAGCACAGTTCGATCCCCGGCACCATATGCTGTGCCAGCCCCACTCCCAGGGCAGGCTGAGCCGGCCATAAATAAATAAACAAACAAATAAATATCCATTACAAACAAAAGAAAGTTATAAAGAAAAAGAAAATGATTGAGTATTTATCTGAGTTGGTTAGGAAAAATATTGATTATTTTCCTCTTGGGCTAGTGAGTATTTGAGTTCTGTAGCAACAGAAAGTTTACTGGTTTAGAAATGCACAAGGAAATGATACGAAACCCACACAGGTTGAGCTGTGCTCTTAGCCTGTTGGTAACATGCGTACAAGCTGGTTTCACCATTCTGGGCATGCCTAGATCTTGGTGTCCTAGTCAGATGGATGCACTGCTGAGACTGATTTCCCTCCCCGTGGATACTGGCTTCCCTGCAGGATGATGAAATGTTCTGAAATATATAGTGGGAACAACTGTGAATATTATAAAACTGATCAATCTCCTGCTTTAAAAGAGTAAATTTTGAGATATATAAGTAGCATCTCACTTTAATTGTATTTCTTAAAATATCCTATGGTAGAATAAGGAACGGCAAGGTCAGTGTGGCTGAAGTTGAGTAGGAAACTAGATGTGGTGGCACACACCTGTAATCCCAGTGCTAGGGAGGTTGAAACAGGAGGCTGCGTCTGACCTGTATAGCGAGACCCTGTACTAAATAAATAAAAATTTTTTTTTAAAAAAAGGTATTTCTACTATTTGCTTTGGGACTTCAACTCAACTAGTTTCACTATAAAAAAAGTAATCTCATCAACTATGCCAAGGGATTAATGCTGAATTCTTGACAATCTTTCCTTCCTTTTTCTATGTTTGTTTTATCTTGAGATGGAGGTCTCCCTTGTCTGGGCCCACCTCAAACTCATGGGCTCAAACAGTCCTCCTTCTGCAGTCTTCTCTGTGTTGAGACTATTGTTATGCACTGCCATACATGGCTGAAATTTTTAAGTAGGTTATTCCCACACATAAAAGTACCAGAACATGATTATCTTTCGAGGGAGTCACAGACACTGATGTAATGTCATCCTGCTATGAAAGTAATCTGAGCTGTTTTTAATACATTGAAATGTGGTCCTCTTAAAAAGCTGGGGCCCATTTATTAAGCCAGAGGACTCTTTTTCTAGAGACATTAGTGTCAGTGGTAGCCAGCTTAAAGGGACAGTGTTTTAGGATATATGTTGAAATAGATCATTTTTGGTTCATAAAATACAGCATGTAGCTTGTAGCAGTTTTCACTTATGTTGTACAGAGGGATTTTAATGGTATGTACAGTCCATCTTTTAAATAATCTGTGGATTATTTTTTATAAAGTTTTTATCTTCTGTTGACTTTATGATACCAGTGTATTTCTAGGTGCCTCATTACTTCTTTGTGTTTTCAGGGAATAATTTTAAGATAGAATTACATTCTACTGTCTCAGCATAAAAAAGCAGTTTCAAAACCATGAATTTTTTCATATAGTTAAATGTTTGGGATAATAAATGATGATTTTTCTATTAATGCCTCATCTTAATAAGCTAGAAGATATAAATTTGACCTTTGAAACAAACTATCAGTTATATTGATTCATTAATTTGGAAAGAGACTATTTTCCTTTCTAGGAGCAAGGTATTGAAGTGACGCTGTCTCCCCACCCCTGCCCTATGTGGACCCTTGACTGGAACAGTCTTCCTGCTGCAGTGAGCCCAAAGGAAGGTGTGTTTTTCTTTTAAGTTTTACTTAAAATCAGATCTGTCTTCCAGTTTTCTAATTGTTTCTTTGACTATTCTTAATATTCTAATGGTAGTAATGACTGAATTTTCATTTTTATTATGGAAAATTTCATTTGGTCACATCATTCAAATTTAGTATTTTATATTTTACTATATTCACTTCATCTATTCCTTTTTTTCTTGTCTGGCAAATTTTAAAACAAATCCCAAGTAATATATTATATTTTAGCACATACAGATAAAAGAAAATGGTATTTTAAACAATCACAATGCCATTATCATACCTAATAAAAGTTAACAGTATATTTGTGGTCATCTACTAGTCTGTGATCCATTTTCGCCAATTGTTATAATATTGTTTAAAATATTTTTATTGCTTGGCTTTTAATTAAATAGTTATATTTTTATTACTAGAAATTCCTTTTGTTTTTCAGCACTTTTTCTTTCCTCATGTTTTTGTTTTGGATTTTCTAAAGGTTTTATATTTTTATCTTTAGTACTGATAATAATTAATACCCTTATATTTCTAACTATTTTTTTTTCTGCCCTCTTATTTCCATGTGAATGTAAGTTTGTAATTTTAGTTCCATTTTGAGTTATGTCCATTTGTGAGAACCTGACAGCCTTTGGGTCCAGGCTGTCTTCCCACCGCAGGGGTGTGCATCTGCGTCTAGCAGGCTCTGCAGTGTTAGAACTGAAGACTATGTTCTGGTGGTGCTTGGCATGTGGAGAGTCATTTTTTTCTAGTACCATTTACAGGTTAACAAAGTTGTTTAATCTCACTATCTGGAGCTGAGATTTAAACAGATAAATTATGATTATTATTTTTAAAACTTTCTTACTTTCAAGAATAAAGTTCACCTTTTCTTTTCTTTTTTCTTTTCTTTTCTTTCTGTTGGGGCCTGCTCAGCCTGCCCTGGGGGTGGGGGCTGACGCAGCTTGTAGTGCAAGGTATCCAACTGTTGTCCCTTTGTTATTCAAAAGCTTTTTAGTAGGATATCACAGTTGTGGACTCTTTGTGTTATTTCTTGTGCAATCAGGGTTTTGTTTGTGAAATTTTTGCCTATACCTATGTCTTCAAGAGTTCTGCCTATTCTCTCTTATAGCAGATGTAGTGTTAATGTTTTAATACTTATATCTTTGATCCATTCCAATTTTAGTTTAGTGCATGGTGAGAGACATGGGTCTAATTTTAGTATTTGGCATGTGGAAAGCCAGTTTTTCTAGTACCATTTATCGAAGAAGCTTTATTCCAGTGAACATTTTTGTCTCCTTTGCTATTGAGGTGGATGATTATGTTCACTGTTGTTTCTATATCTTCTAATCTGTTCCATTTGTAAAAGATAAGGTGGCTGAGTATTGTTATTGTGGCTGCATCTTCTAATCTGTTCTATTCATCCTCAGGTCTTTTTTTTTTTTTTTTTTTTGCCAATAACATGCTGATTTTATCACAGTAGCTTTGCAGTGTATTTTCAAGTTGGAGATTGTGATGTGTCCTGCCTTGCTTTTTTATTTTTTATTTTTTCCCAGAATTGCTTTTGCTGTTCGAGGTCTCTTCTGATTCAATGCACATTTTAAGAATGTTTTCTCTAGTTCTGTGCTCTAGTTCTGTGAGGTACGCTAATGGTATTTAAGTCGGGGTTTCATTGAATCTGTATAACAATTTTGGGAGATGGCCATTTTCACTATGTTGGTGCTGCTGCTGCTTCCTCCCCCTCCCCCTCCCCCTCCCCCT